>CAUYPO010052775.1:0-36682 GCA_963574435.1 Cheirogaleus major
TGTAGTCCCAGCTACTCGGGAGGCTGAGGCAAGAGGATTGCTCGAGCCCAGGAGTTTGAGGTTGCTGTGAGCGAGGCTGATGCCACGGCACTCACTCTAGCCCGGGCAACAGAGTGAGACTCTGTCTCAAAAAAAAATAAATAAATAAAATAAAAGAAAAGATGGTATTTAGGCTCAGATGGGTTACAATTTTTTGATTCACTTATTCTAACTCACTAGCATTCTCTTTGTTTTGTTTAGATTGATTTTGCTTCCACCTAAGTCTCTGAATTAGTTAAGAAGAGTGGGTAGTGATGTTGCCTTAAGTTATCTCTTTCTTTCAGAGTGTTCAGTAGAAACTCCGAACAAAGGGCGTAAAAAGAAGAAGGCAGAACAGGCATTCTAAAAGGACCCTTGAGTTTGATGCCTAGTTTGCCATGTGTCTTCCCTTGGTCAGTTTTTAAACAAATGTTTATTAGATAGCAAGGTACATCTCATAAAGTCTGGTCTCTTATACTATAGTGTCTGTTCTTGAAAGACTTTATAACTAATCTTCTAGAGTTGCTGTATTCACTTATACATAGATTATAGGTTGGCCCAAACCATCTTATGACAAGTAGATGCATATGCTCTTGAACAATACCAAAGAAATGACCAAAGAAACCTATTCTTGGTCTGTGGGTAACGTCAGCAACAATTTAACCAATTCACTCTGGGTTACAAAACCATATTTGAAATGAGACTAGAAGCAGCCAAGGAGGTCAAGTTTTGAAGAGATAGTAAGGAGAGAATCAAAGATGATAAGATAGCAACAGCATGTTAATTTGAGGTCAGTAGAGCCCTAGGAAGTAGGTAGATTTGGGGCTCTTTACCAGTTACTATGTAGTAAGTGCACGCATGGAAGACAGATGAAATTCTCTAAGAACATTCATAATGCACATTCCCCTCACCTGCACTTATAGTGAATTTTGGGGATGGATAGAAGAAATTGCTGAATTTTAGAGGCCAATGAGGAAGAAGAGAGAAAGACATAGATTTGGGGAAAATAAAAATATCAATGTAATGAGACTAGTATGTCAATAATGATCATAATATGAAAAGAGTGGTGGAAAGCTAAATATAGACTAAAATAGTAAACTCTGATTGCAAAGGATGGATAGTTTATACAAATATGGAGATGTGTTACTAGTCTGGGGTATTAAGGAATATGACCTAACCTGCTCATTCCCATCTTAGGCCCTTCCAGGGAAGAGAGAGGAAGCTTTCTAAAAGCTGCCAGTTTTAAATTTATAGGACAGTCCATAGAATTCTCAAATCATTATTTATTCTGCATCCAGGCATGCAATCCCTTGATGGAAGAAGGGTCTCCTCTATATGGTAAGGAGAGCATTTGCTTTAAGAGAATAAAAGCTGACACTTGCCAAGAAAACCAGAATTAAGCCTTGGCTATGAAAGAGGGATGTGTGTGTGAGGCCACACGTCCCAGCCAAATCACCCACACATCCATTAGGACTATGGGGCAGCTTTCAGAGGCTTCTGGTTTGTATCTAGATTAACATCTAGTCTAACATTGCGATGTCAGTGGAGGGAACAAAGTCATCCAAAAGTTGAAACCAGAACAAATGTATAGGTATTAGAATATGGGATAAAAATACTGTGACGTTAAGGGTTCATGGTAATTTATACCAGATAGTACATGAAAAATATATGAAGAACGAAGGTATACCAGTTTATTATGTGTCATCTACCAAACCTCATTCCTTCCTTTGACTTGTCCTTTATGAACAATATCCTTCATTAGTAGACAAATAGACAAATGAATTTCTTCACTCATCAGTTAAGAAAAACCACTGATTTATCCTATTAGTCCCAAGGATTGATTTTTGGTGGAATGTACCCTAATTATATTTTTCCCCTCAATTTCTCTCATATGGCATGCTTACAGATTCATTTTTTTAAAAAGCCAGGTGTGGTGGTGTATGCCTACAGTCCCAGCTATTTGGGAGGCTAAGATGGGAGGATCACTTGAGGCCAGGAGTTTGAGACCAGCCTGGGTAATGTAGTGAGACCCTGTCTCTAAAAAAAAAAAAGAAGGAAAGAAAAAAAATGGATATTGTTTTAAGAGAGGAGTTAGAATGACTTAGAATATTTATTATGCTATCAGAAACCATATATGCATTCTTTTTTTAACTACAAAAAGTGAATTGACCATTACTATCTATTTCCATAAGACTTGTTGCAGTCAACTGTGGATTTACTTTGTAGTTGCTCCATAGCCATTAAGTGACACTGTTGCTTAAAAATCCATGTTTGTTGTAGAGTTAGAAAATAATGATGATAAGAAGAAGAAAGTTAAAAAAAAATCTGAATTCCTACTATCCAGTGTCAACACTTGGGTAGTAGTATAAAGCTTTTCAGACTTTTACAACTTATACCTACATAAAAATAATTTTTTTTATAAATTAGGAAAATACTGTACTTTTTATAGCTTATTTGTTTTATAATCTTTTTTCATGCAAAGAAATTGTGAATTTGTCTCCACATTATGAAGTATAATTATATATCATCAGTTACAATGGGAGCATAGTATATTGTTTATGCAATGATCTATGTAACCAGCCTCTCATTTTGGGCATTTGTGTGCTTTTCAGTTTTTGAAGATTGTGAGCACATTATGATAAAAATAACTAAATCTTTGTGCTCAGTCAAGTATATTTATTAAGATAACTTACTTGAGGTAAAATTGATGGTTTATAGACCTAACACTCTTCTAATGAATTTGCTGTGATTATAAGATTGCCCTCCAGAAAGGATACATGTACCCTCCCTACCTCTGCACCCTCAGTAACATTGGGTAGTGTTAATCTTTATAGGAGATATACTGTATCTTAATATTAATCTAATTTGCATTTATATAAAGAACATATTTTCTCTCTTTCTTGAGGGGGAGGGAATTTTCTTTTCCTTTCTTCCTCCTTTCTTCCTTCCCCGCCTTTTTTGGGTAAACTTTATGTCACCCATTTATTTGAGAAGATAAACACTGGGAAGTACAGAGAATAATACAACAATAGAGTATGTACCACACAAAATTAACAAAGGTTAACATTTACCTATTTTTTTACTTTAGAGTCTTTCTTAAAAATAGGATATAAAAATATAATGAAGTTGAAATATCTTTAGTTCCTTTTCTCATCCACTTACCTCTTCCCTTCTCCAGAGCCAGTCAATATCATGAATTTGGTGATGTATTTCTATGTTTTCATATTTGTTTAATTAAAATTAGGGTCAGCTGTGAGCCTTTGAAAACTCAGAGTAAGAATGGCTTGAAGAATATGGAATTTGACTTCTCACTTGTGTGGAAGTCCAGATAGGTAGTCCAAGGTGGGTGTGGTCCTCCACACAGTCAGTGACCCAGGTTTCTTCTAGCTTGTTGCTTTACAGTGGGTGGTCTTAATCTCATAATTCAAGATAGTGATATCCTTATTTCAGGAAGGATATGTTAGTATTAATAGTTACCCATAATTATTAATATACTATACCTAGAAGTGGAATTTCCGTGTTTTAGGAGACTTTTTTTTAATCTATAATGGATACTATGAAATTCTTTTCTCCTCTCTGTTAGGGAGCTTTCAACTGCAAGTACCAGACAATGGAATTCAAAGTGGTCTAAATAAAGAAATGTATTATGTCATCTAATAAGAAGTCCTGAGGTAGGGCTGCTCTGTGTTTGGGTAATTCATTGACTCAATGGCTTGCTTTCCTCATGGCCTCAAGGAATCACACTGAGACAAAACAATGGCCAGGGCATTGTTTCTCTGTGTCTCCTTAGAAGTACAGGGAAGCTTTTCTTGGAGACTACCCCACCTGACTTTCCTTCATATTTTATTGGCTAAAGTTGAATAACATGCCAATGCCTAGATTGAGTACTTACAAGCATCTATAAGACCCTGATGACTGGCTGGGGGTCAAAGCTAGTTTCCCTTGAAGAATGTTATCACCAGGGGAAAGGAGATACCTCAACAAAATATGCCTTTAGAAAGAAAGAAGGGAAAGGTGGATGGCAAGTAGGCAATCAGCAGTGCCTGCTCTATCTCTAAAGTAGTTACTACATTCCCATTATTAGTGTTTGAATTCTTAATTGCCAGGACTTTTGTTTGTTTTTGCCAATCTAATGAGCATGAAATGGAACACTTTGTTATATTCCTTGGTATTTTTCTGCTCATAATGGGTTGCATACCTTTTTTATTAATAGATGTTTATAGGGTCTTTGGATCTTCTCCTCTTTGAAATGCCTTATTTCTGTCCTTTGTCTTGTATTCTCCTGAGTTATTTATATTTTTCTTATTTATTTATAGCAGTTCTTTATATATTACAGATACTAATTATTTGTCTGTATATTTGTGTTAGACTATCTTCTGTCAATATATAGCTTGCTTTTTTTCTTTTTACTTTTGCTTTAATAAAAAAAAAGTTTCCATAACTTAAAAGTTTGTGTTTCTTACATCTTATTCAAAGAATCATTTTCTATGCCAAGGTCACACAGATGTTATTCTCAAATAATCTCTTATTGAATTTTAAGTGGATATTAACCTTTGTTTGTTGTATACGAGCAGTTTTTAAAGTGTTTTATGGACTCTTTCATAGAGTCTGTAAGATCAAAACTATTTTATAATGATATCAAGATGTTATTTGCCTTTTTAACTCTCAGTATTTCACACATGTAGAGTTTCAAAGAGGCTATATGACATGTGTTATCACAGCAAATTGAATGACAAAGCAGAAATGGGAACCCAGTTGTCTTCTATTAAGTCAGATATTAAAATGATTTCAGAAATGTAAAACTATACCACCCTTCTAAATAAATGTTTTGTTTGTTTTGAAAAATATAGATTTTTTTCCACATAAAATATGCTATCTATATAAACATGTATTGAGTTTATTGTGTTCTTTTAATGAATTTATAAACATTTAAAAAATTTCTCAGTTTTAATTTTCTACCACAGTAAACACTGAGAAATATAAATGACATTAAAAAAAGGCTTTTTGTGGCCTCAATAATTTTTAAGAATATAAAGGGATCCTGAAACCTATGAATAGTAATTTTTAATTAATAAGTTCCCTTATAGATGTGTGTTAAAAAATTAGAATAGTTATTTCGTTGTCCTTGGGAAAATATGATTTGGAAAACAATTTTGTTCCCATATACATTTATGTATTAGTAAAGTAGAATAAAAATAATTAACTTGAATTATCTATAATTTTCATTATTCATCTATTAGAGTCATCCATTAGCCCAATGAGTATTGTGAAATATTAATAATAGAAATAGCTTAAATTTTTATATCAGACAGACCTAGATTTGGATCCCCAATGTGGGTACTATGTAGCTTGAGCTACCAACTCAATATCTCTGTACCTCAGCTTCTCTAAATTTTGGTTCAGAGGAAAAACATATCTAATTTTTAGTGTTGCCATTCATATTAAAATGTATATGAAGGACCTACATAAATGCCAAGAACATAATAGGTACTCAGAAAAATGTAGCTGCTATTACATTAATGTATTGTTTTATGTTTACTATATTCTCTTATGTAGGATAATTTGAGTCCTCTACACAAGTCTTCAACAAAAATAATTAAAATGAAAGCCACCAGTAACGTATCAAATTATAAAATAATGTTTTAAATGATAACTAATATAGAGCAGAGTGAGGTGTGACTGCAACTGGGAGTGCAAGATAGTAACTTTCTAGAAATATATATCAAGGGTTTTAACCATCTATATATATTTAACACAGTAATTTCTGCTCTAGGAAGCTAGCCTAAGGAAATTGTAAGAAAGATGTTCATCGCAGAATTATTTATAAGATAAAAGAAAGTAGCAGTAACCAGATATCCATCAATGCAATATTGAGTTAGGTTATGAATATGGAGATGATTCTTTTGCAACCACTTATGTGTTCAGAGGCTTTTTTTTAATAACATGGGAATATATGGATTATATAATTATGAGAAAATCAGGATATAAAACTCTATATGTTTTATGATTTTTATGATATTAAAAACAAAACAAAATAGGAAAAAAGGAAGGTGATATATCAAAATGTTAACACTAGTTCTCTCTGAGTACTGTTATGAGTCTTTATAAAAAATTATACTTAGTTTTCCAATTTTTTTCAATAAATATGTATTGTTCTTGGTAATACAATTCTTATTTAATATTAAAAAATCTTTAATAAAGATTGGCTATTTTTCCTTCTAGCCTTGAGATTATGGGGGGAGGCATGGTATGGAGAAGGCCCTTTTATGAAAATAAAGTCTGTGAGCAGTGGATCAGTGTTGGGGAGAGGGTTTGGTTATGTGTCTTTCTTACTAGGAAGAGAGGAATGTGGCTAAGCAGGAACTGGGGTAGCAGATACTAACTAACTCAGTGGGGTTTCAAGAACAACTATTGGACCCTGATTCAGTGGAATGTGCTCCAGATTGCTCAGCGTTGTGGTTAAGAGCATTGGTTTTGTAGCCAGACCTCCTAGTCACAAATTCATCCAGATTTAAGAGGTAAGGGGACATAAGCACCCACCTGTCCATTGGAGAAGTGTCAAAGTAACATTGTAAGAAGAGCAAGAGGAGTGAAAAATGTTGTAGCCATGTTTGAGAAATACAAGCTACCATAATAGTCTACTAACCTATTAGATAACATAATATTATAGGCATTCTTATTCACCAACAGAAGCAATTTCAACTCTGTGTAGAATAGTAATTCTTATCCACCAACAGCAGCAATTTCAACTCTGTGTAGAACATCTTAGGACTTTTTATAAAATGCAGATTATGGGTAATTTTTAATTTTTTAAAATTATTTTCTGCATTTCCGGCCTTTTTTCAATGTTGAACACTTATTATTATAATAAAAAGTTTTAAATGAAAAGATTAACAATTTTTACAATGTATCTAGATATTCTACATTCTATGAATGTAAAATTTCTATGTAGAATTTCTTAAATCAAAGTTGAGAATCTGTTACACTCCTTCTTTCTCAGTTTACTCATATTTCTAGTGCCAGGGAGCTCTAGAATGAAAAAAAGAAAGAAAAAAAAGTTTCTATCCACAAATATTTCTTGGTTAAATGTAGAGATTCCTCAGGGCAAACCTCAGATGCCAAATACAGCCTATAAAACTATGAAATGTGGTGCTCACTGCCTTATCCTTAGAACTTTTGGTCGCAAACAACTGATGAGCTGCTGCTGGCTGTTACTGCTAGTGAACTTGGACAGAGAGCAATTTCTATTCGTCTGTCAAGAAAGGCAGGCAAAGTAAATATGTGAGTACATTTGATATTGATAAGATTCATGCAAATAAACTTGCAAATAAGGCAGTGCTCTTACGATTTTGGGAAATGGCCAAAGAGGCTGTTTTGTCCCCTCAAAAACTTTGGAGCTGCCCCTAATCTCACACAACGCCATCTTTTTGAATTAAACATGTCTTATTCTGAAAGATGCCAGGCCTAGTCCATAGAAACATTCAACTTGTCTTTGCAGCTGTAATTTATTTCTTCCCTTTCTCCACCCTCAAATAGGAAAATTATTTATTTTAAAAAGAAAATACCATTACAGGTTTGGGGCAAAAACAGAATGAAATATGGAAGAAAAGGATCAGTTTCGAAGAGGAGTAGTACTTTATACTAATTTAGTTTACTTTTAAGTGGCAGCTGTTGTTATGTATATATAGGATGTAGTAAAATACCCAGGAGTAAATAATATACTGAATGTCACTCCGGTGACTTGAAGGTGTTAATGCAACTTCTCAAGTAGATTAATTTATTCCTGGGAACAGTTTACAAAATAGTAGATTTGGGGCTCAATATATTTTTTATTTATTGAGTATATATTATGTTCCTGGTCTTATCTTAAGCACTTATATTAACTCATTCACTTCCCTTAACACCCCTATCAGATAGTTAATACTATTACCCCCATTTTACAGACAAGAACAAAGTGCTTAAAAAACTTGCCCAAGGTTACACAGCATTGCAATCAGGCTTCATACCCAGGCCAGCTGGTTTTTACCCACTGCTCTTTATTGCTTTGCTGATGAGTTTTTTTTAAATTTGCAGTGATTGGAAATTTTACATTAGATGATTTTAAAATACCTGTATCAAGTGAATATATAGTAAGTATCTTTAGGAGATTTTTTCAGAATTCACATGCAAAAACCAAGGGCAGCTATTTTCAAAATGACAAAATTTACTATGTGTTGATAAGAATATGGAGGAAACAGAACCCTAGTGCACTGTTGGTGGGAATGTAAATTAGTTAGGCCATTATGGAAAACAGTATAGAGGTTCTTCAAATAATTGAAAATAGAACTACCATCAATCCCACTACTGGGTATATATTCAAAGGAAATGAAATCAGTATGTCAAAGAGATACCTCCACTCCTGTGTTCATTAAAACATTATTCACAACAGCCAAGATATGGAACCAATCTAAGTGTCCATGAATGGATGAATGGATGAAGAAAATGTGGTATATATACACAATGGCATGCCATCCAGCCTTTAAAACAAGGATAACCTGTCATTTGCCACAACATGGATGGACCTGGAGAATATTAAGTGAAACAAGTCAGGCACAAAAAGACAAATGCCACATATCTCACTTATACATGAAATCTGCAAAAGTTGAATTCACAGAAGCAGAGAGTAGAATGGTGGTTACCAGGGTTAGGGAGTGAGGGAGTTGAGTGGGAAGCTTATGAAAGGATACAAAATTTCAGTTAGACAGGAGGAATAAATTCAAGAGATCTATTGTACAACTTGGTGATTATAGCTAATAACAATGTATTGTATACTTGAAAATTGCTAGAATAGATTTTAAGGTAATACATGTGTTAATTAGCTCAATTTAGCCATTCCACAATGTACACATATTTCAAAACATCATGTTATATATGATAAATATAAATAATTTTTATTTGCCTACTAAAAAATCAAAGACGTAAATTTAAAATAAAAAAATCCAAAAGCAGAAAAAGTCTTAGAAAAGGAGGTTAAATTTCAGGCTCATTGCTCAACTTTCTTTACATCTGCAAGTCAAGTCTAATGAGTTGGGAATCTGGGAACTGACCGGCACTGTTATTTGTAAAAAGAACTTGGGTGAGTCACTTCATCTCTCCTGGGGATTTTAACAGCTGCCCTGCCAGCCTTATGGGGTTGTTGGAAAAAAATAAGTGAATTATCATGGTTATCAAGTCCTGTTGCAAGCTATAAAGTCCTCATTACTGTTAGTTATTGCTGTAATCAGGCATCTTTTCTTTTAGAAAAGCATTTCAGGAATGCCTACTTTTAGAAAATCACTTTCTGCAGTTTGTCCTCTATTTTCACTATGTTTCATTGAATGATACAAGGTATGTGAAGTATTTAGCATGGTGTATGGCGTATGGACACGTGCAATAGATTCTAGTAATTATTATTTGATTTCTAGCAGAATTCTTGGATTTGGAGAAGCAATAAAAGGAAAATATCTCCTAACAGGATGAAACTGCTGAGCCAAGATTTGAAAAGCAGGACTCCCTAGGCTTTTCTTATTGTCAAAGGCCATAGAGATACTGAAAAGAGTTGAGAAGTCTAATTCCTATTTTCAGTTTTCTAATTTTAGTTTTCAGTGATAATAACCCCTTTTATTTATATTATCTATTTATATACTCATGTGTCAAGGCTGATCAATTCACGGTGGCTCTCTGAGGATTATGTTAAGTATTGTGAGGTCACATCTAGGTTTGATAAGATGGAGTGTCAGAATCACTGCCTCTAGGAGGGAGGAGTATTTGCCATCCCCAGACTACCCTATGAAGTTTTTGAGATACTTTTGCTTCTATTTTTTAATCTTACCCTCACTGCAACCCTCTGTATTTGTCAAGGTTTAGTGTCCTACTGTGACATAGGAAACTGAGACTGTGACTCCTTCTGTTTACCTCTGTTTTTCTCACTAGGGCATGCTATCATGGCTTTACACATCCCTTTTTAGGTCTTAGCTTGGAATCTAACATGCAACTGAACACATAATACATAACCCATATATTTTTGCAGAATTAAATTTTAGCGAATTAAAATTTCACTCCTAACTGAAAGATTGATACTTAAAGACAAAACCTCAAACCTCAAAATAGAGCTGCTGGCACTTTCCTCATTCTTCCTAAATACCAGATAATTCAGTCTCTGTAAATCTTGTCACTCTAGTAGGTGGAAAGGATACATGGGGCCATTTAACTGCCCTGTATGGTTCTCAGGTCACTTTTTTAAGAATGGTCAGTGGACTAGGCAGCTTTCTAAAAACCACAAGGGCTTGAGAACAGGATGCCAAACTGAGCCAATAGCTAATGCAGCAACCAAGGGGAATAGGGGAGAAAAAGGCTCAGTAGGTAGGAATTCTTGCATCATCCCAGTGCATTTTGCTGACATTTAGGCTTCTTCTGTTTTTTCCATAGCTCACCTTAACCTTTTATTTTCTTTGTGTGTGCCCAGCACAAGTTTATTTTCCAGATCCCATTCATTGACATCTCTGGTTTATCTGCACATTTCACATCCTTTTCTAGCTGTTTAATAAAGGTCATGTTTATAGCTTTAGTATAGGTGTCAGCTTCTATAATGTCCGATAGAATCCCTTCCCGTAGGACAAAATCCTAAGATTCTACTCTGGAGCCTTTGTTTTTAGAGATCTAAATAATAACTTTTCATCTTCAAAAGTATATGATATGGTAATAATAACTTACTACATCTGATCACTGTTTCCAGTACTTTCTTAATTTTCATATCGGCCACATGAGGTAGGTACTTTTATTGTCCTATTTTTACAGATGAGGAAACAGAAGCACAGAAGTCAAGAAGCTAGTCCAAGGTTACCTAGTGACTGCTGGTGTTAGTATGCTATGCTACTTCCCATGTGTGGTATGTATAGCACTTATTTATGGGTCAGGCCCATAATTACTAGCCACAGGGTAGCTAGTAGGTTTTTGTGGTGAGCACAACACACAGTTTCTACCCTCGTGAGTTTTGTTCAAGAGTCCCTTCAGATCACCCACAGGCCTCATCATCCCTACCATTCATGCCTTAATGGAGACAGCTTTTAAATGAAACATTTCTCTAGAAATTTCACAGCCCCAAGTTAACATTGCATAATATGGTTTAATGGCTCTACCTAGGTGCATTTCAGACCCCTAGAAAAATAAAATTTTCATCCCCAGAAACTTTTCTTCTCTTGGGCTAGAGAAAAAAAAAAGGAACAAAAAGTTCCTTTGCAAGAGGAAAACCTACGATAGATCGTATCTTCTTAAAGCAATGAATTGATAGCTGTGAATGAAAACCAGATGTTGCAGTCTCCAAATAAAATAGATATGTAAATGTATACAGGGTATATAATTGATCTCAAGAGTATAGATAATAGTAAAATGTAGTAAGATAATTAGGAAGTGATGACTTTTGAGTATTTATTTTTGTATTTAATATAATTTTTAAAACGTAATGCATATAATTTAATTATTAATAATGACTATTTAACAGCCAGCTCACAGAATTCCTGAAAACTTAACAGTTGGCTCTTGAGAACCAGTGGGAACCATCTGACACCTGTTTATTTATATACACAGAGAAGTTCAATTAACACTACCCCTGAAGACTCAGTCACTCAGATTCACTTATTTACTTGGAATTTGGAGGCAGACACACTGTATTCTAACTTACATCCTAAATTTTATTAAAGCTGTAACATTGAGGAGTTTACCCTTTCTGAGCCTCCTATTTATTATCTGTAAATATAATAATAATAACAATAATTCTGAGCAATTGTCCTGTGCCAAGCATAGTTATAATTCAGTAAATCTTCACAACAGGGAGGTACTGTAATTCTTCATTTTACATCTGTGAAAATATAGGATCAGAGAGGGTAGGTAGCTTGCCACACTGATAAGTGAAAGATCTGATAATATTAATATGAACAAAGGGAATTGTCTCCTAAAATATGCTATCTTAACTGTCTCAATATGCTGCCCTCTTCATCAGCTATGAAGATGAAAGTATATTTATGGCTCAGTATATTCCCTCCAATTCTCCTTTCCTTCTTCCTATTTGGAAAAATTAGATTAGGACCACAAGATATTGAGAATGTAGTGTCAGACAAAGGAAACTCTGTGATGTAGCAGTGGTCTCAACCATCACTGCATAGAACAATGCCCTGGGGAGTTTTTAAGAACTTAGATGACTGGACCATATCCCATGTTAATTGAATCAGAATTCTGAGGATTGGGGCATGGGTATGAGTATTTTTAAAAAGCTTTCTGGGTGATTAAAAGGTGATTTTCCACTTTTGGAAATGTTGTTAATAGTACTCTCATACTTCTGTTTGCTGATATTTCTCCTTTTTCTCATATGCACAGTAAGAATTACCACACAGAAAGGAGATCCACATTGGGGGCCACCTTAATCCAAATAGAAAAATTGGTTTGTATTTCATTTGCAATTTACTGCCAAGATTATAGGTTTGTTAGAAGTTCTACTTTGTGGAGTCAGTTTTGTATAAATGTAGAATTATCGAACCTTATTCCAGAATGAGCTCCAGTCACCAACTAGGGTTTTATGAAGGGCTAATCCTGTCTATTGTGTGATGACTCAGATACGCTGTCTTCATATTTAGTTTGAGCAATTTAATTTAAAAGATTATTGTGGTGAAATTTATCGGTCATAAAATTAGTCATTTGAAAGTGAACAATTTAGTAGCATTTAATACATTCTCAATTTTGTTCAACCACCACCTCTATCTAGTTTGAAAACATTTTCATCACTTCAAAAGGAAATCCTATACCCAGTAAGTGGTTACTCCCTATTTTCCTCGGCTCCTTCTCTCTTTCCCCCAGCTCCTGGTAACCACTAACCTGGTCTCTGTTCTTAAGGATTTATGAATCTATTTCACATAAATAGAATCATATAGTATATGACCTTTGTGTGTCTGCTCCACATTGTAGCATGTGTCAGTACTTTATACCTTTTTATGGCTGAATAATATTCTATTGTATGTATATACCAATATTTGTCCATTAACCTGTTGACAGACATTTGGATAGTTTCTATTAATACCTTTTGGCTATCATGGATAATAATGCTATAAACATTAGTTTCTGTGTATAAACAAAGTTTCCATGTGGACTCATATTTTCATATTTCTTGGGTATAGTGAAATTGCTGGCTCATAGTAATTTTATATTTAACCCTGTAAGGAACCACAGTACTTGCACCATTTTCCATTCCCATCAGCAATGTATAATGATTCCAATTCCTCCACATCCTTGACAACACTTGTTATTTTCCATTTCTGATTATACCTAACCTAGTAGATGTGAAGTGGTATCTCATGGTAGTTTTGATTTGCATTTCCCTAATGACTAATAATGTTGAGCATCTTTTCATGTGCTTTTTGGCCATTTGTCTATCTTCTTTGGAGAAATGTCTAGTTATCCAAGTATGCTACCCATTTTTTAAATTGTATTATTTATCTTTTTGTTGTTGTCAGAGTTATTTATATATTCTGGATATTAAACCCTCATGGGATATATGATTTGCAAATATTTTCTTTCATTCTGTGAGTTATCTCTTCACTCTCTTGGTAGTGTCCTTTGATGCACAAAAGTTTTTGATTTTGAGAAAGTTCACTTGATCTATTTTATTATTGTTGTTTTTGTTCATGCTTGTGTTGTCATATTTAAGAATCCACTGCCAATCCAAGGTCATGGAAATTTACTTTTATTTTTCATTTTATGGTTTTAGCTCTTATATTTAGATTATTTATCAATTTGGAGTTTAAGTTTATATATGGAGTGAGGTAGGGTCCAACTTCATTCTTTTACATATGAATATACAGTTGTCCCAGAACTATTTGTTGAAATCACTATTCTTTCCTCTATTAAATGGTTTTGTTACCCTTATATATTTAATTGGCCATAGATGTTTGGGTTTAATACTGTACTCTAAATTTTATTCCAGTAATCTACATGTCTCTCTTATGCTAGTACCACACTCTTTTGATTACTGTTGCTTTGTAGTTAGTTTTGAAATTAGGAAGTGTGAGTCCTCCAATTTTGTTTTTCTTTTTCAATATTATTTAAACTATTCAGGATCCCTTGCAATTCCATATGAACTTGAATATTGTTTTTTCTAGTTCTGAAAAAAGACATTATAATTTTGATAGGGATTGTATTGAATTTGTAGATTGTGCTAGGTAGTATTGCCATCTAAAAACATTACATCTTTCAGTTTATGAATACAGGACATTTTTCTATTTATTTAGGTCTTCTGCACTTTCAAGCAATGTTTTATAGTTTTCAATGTACAAATATGTCACCTCCTTGGTTAAATTTTTTTCTAGGTACTTTATTCTTTTGGATGCTATTGTAAATAGAATTAATTTCCTATATCTTCTTAAGAGTGTTCATAGCTGGTGTATAGAAAGCCAAATGATTTGTATATTTATCTTATACACTGCAACTTTGATGAATCAAGTTGTTAGCGCTAGTAAATTTTTCCGTGGATTCTTTGGGTTTTTCCATATATAGGCATATATATGTGTGTGTGTATATATATATATATATGAATGAACATATCTTATGCAAATAAAGGTAATTTTACTTTCTCCTTTATAGTTCATATGCCTTTCATTTTCTTATTCTTCTTCATTCTTTTCCTCTTCCCTTTCTTCTTCCTCTTCTGCTTTTGCCTACTTGCTCTGGCTAGAACTTCCAGTATAATGTTGAATAGCAGTTGTGATATCAGCTGTTGGTTTTTCATAAATGCCCTTTATCATTTTGTAGATGTTTTCTTCTATTCCTAGTTTTCTAAGTGTTTTTGTCAAGAAAGGATGTTGGATTTTGTCAAATGCTTGTTCTGCATCATTTGTGGTGATCATGTGGGCTTTTTCCCCTTTCATTCTATTAATGTGCTGTACTGCATTCATTGATATCTTTACATTGAACCACTCTTGCATTCCTGGGATAAATCTCACTTGGTCATGGTGTATAATTCCCTTACTATGCTGTTGATTTGGTTTGCTAGTATTTTAGTATCTTGTTGAGGATTTTTTGCATTTGTATTCATAAGCAATATTGGTCTGTAGTTTTCATTTCATGTAGTTTCCTTTCTGGCTTTGGTTCAGAGTAACCCTAGCCTCATAGAATGAGCTAGGAAGTTTTTCTTCCTCTTCTATTTCATGAAAGAGGTTGGTAAGAATTTATGTTAATTCTTTATTTTTTTATTTTTTTGAGACAAAGTCTTGCTTTTTTGCCAAGGCTGGAGTGCAATGGTATCATCATAGTTCACTGCAACCTCAAACTCCTGGGCTCAAGCAATCCTTCTGCCTTAGCCTCCTGGGTAGCTGGGACTACAGGTGGGCACCATCACACACACCTAATTTTTCTATTTTTTGTAGAGACAGAGATCTCGCTCTTGCTCAGGCTGGTCTCAAACTCCTGGCCTCAAGCAGTCCTCCTGCCTGAGCCTCCCAAATTGTTAGGATTAAAGGTTTGAGCCACTGCACCCAGCCTATGTTAATTCTTTAAATGTTTGTGAAGCCAGCTGATTGTGAGCTCTCCTTTGTTGGGAGGTTTTGATTATTGAATCAATCTCTTTACTTGTGATAAATCTGTTGAGATTTTCTATTTCTTCTTTAGTTAGTTTTGGTAGTTTGTCCATTTCTAGGAATTCCATTTTATCTAGGTTATTCAATTTGTTCCACAACTATTCATAATGTTCTCTTATAATCATTTTTATTTATCTAAGCTTGATCATAATATGTCTACTTTAATTTATGATTTTCATTTATTTGTCTGTTTTTCTCTTAATCAGTCTAGCTAAAGATTTATCAATTTTGTTGATATTTTCAAGGAACCAACTTACAGTTTTATTGACTTTTGTTTTTCTAGTCTCTATTTCATTGATCTCTGTTGTAATCTTTATTATTCCCTTCATTCTTCTAGCTCTGGGTTTAGTTTGCTGTTCTTTTTATAATTCCTTAAGTTGTAAAGTTAGGTTATTGATTTGAGATCTTTCTTTTTTTTTAATATAGGCATTTATAGCTATAAATTTCCCTCTGAGCCCTGGCTTTTCTGTATCTCACAAATTTTAGTATGTTGTATTTTGATTTTGTCTCAAAGTAGTATCTAATTTTCCTAGTGATTTCTTCTTTAACCTATTAGTTGGTTAAGACAGTGTTATTTAATTTTTATGTATTTGTGAATTTTCCAGTTTTCCTTCTGTTATTGATTTCTAGCTTCAGTCATTGTGGTTGGGGAAGACGCTTTGTATGATTTTAATTTTTATAAATTTATTGAGACTTGTTTAGTGGCCTAAAATATGTCTGTATATATCCTGGAGATATTCTGTGTGTACTTGAGAAGAATGTTTATTCTGCTGTTGATGGTTGAATATTCCGTATAGTCTGTTAGGTCTAGTTTGTTTACAGGTATTGTCCAAGGCCTGTATTTCCCTATTGATAGTATATCTAAATATTCTGTTTATTGTTGAACATGGTGCATTAACGTCTCTAACAATTCTCTCTACAATTATTGTAAAATTGCTTGCTTCTCCCTTCAATTCTGTCAATGTTTGGTTTATATATTTGGTTCTCTGTTGTTAGGTGTATATACGTTAATAATTTTTGTAACTTCTTGATGTATTGACCTTTTGATCTATATATTGTGTCCTTCTTTATCACTTATACCAATTTTTGACTTAAAGTCTACTTTGTCTGATATTAGTATCGCCACCTCGGCATTCTTTTGTATACTACTTATATGGAATACCATTTTTTATACTTTCACTTTCACCCTATTTGTGTCTTTGAATTTAAAGTGAGTCTCTTGTCACAGCATATAGTCGTATCATATTTTAAAAAAATATATTTTACCAATCTCTGGCTTTTGCTTGGAGAGTCGATTAATTTAGATTTAAAGCAATTTCTGATAAGAAAGGGCTTCCTTCTGCCATTTTGCTAATTGTTTTCTGTATGTCTTATAGCCTTTTTTTCCTTATTTCTTCCATCCTACCTTCTTTTGTGTTTAATTTTTTTGTAGTGTACTCTATTGATCTTCTCATTTCCTATTGTATATATTTTAAAGATTTTTGTTAGTAGTTACTATGGGGGTTACAATTATAATCCTAAATTTGTAATAGCCTAGTTTGAACAGATGCCAACTTAACTTTACGTTCCTTTAGTTTAATTATCTACATGTATTTGTTTTAGAGTATAAGCATTCTAGGTCTTCTCTTTACTTTATGAAACCCATCACCCCTATAAAAAATGATATATTCAAAGTATATTTGATAATTACTTGCTGAAATATACTCTGTTTTTTTTTCTCTCACACAATTTTGGATTAAATAAAGCAAAAACATCCTTTCAGAAATAATCCTTTTGCAAGTTTAAGAAAATTCTTCCTGTTGAAAATCAATTTGAATTGTTGGCAAAGACAAGATTTTGAACACAATAAAATATAAACTCTTGTGAAGTTAAAATAAATTATTTTATTTGTTGATTTATTTTTGAGGAGAAATAATGACTGTAGAGTCTTGAAGACTTTATTATTAGAGATAAATGGAAATTAATTTTTTCAGCCATTTTGAAAATGTCAAACTTTAGACTTTAATGTTAGACTGTTACTCATACTTTACAAACTGAAGAGGTTAAGAATAATTTGGGGAAAGTATTAATGTATGAGTTGTAACTGAATTCTCAAGTTATATAGTTTCTTTTAATAATTAGAAAGCAAAATTAATTGAAGAAAAAATATCCATCTTAAGGAATATAAAAATGTTTAAGTTAAATAAAGAAAATGAATAGTTTTTGATGAAACTTAAGCTTGGATTGTCCAAGTACTGAGACTGAAAGGGCTGTAAGGGCAAAATTTTGTTTGGGTTTGGGAAGACAGTGAATACTTGAGATAAAATATTTCTTATACCCCAAATTCTTTCTCTTTTAAGAGAAGAGAAAATGTACATAGACTATTTGTATCCCAGTAAGAGGAAGTAGAACACAAAAGGCCATCTAAAGAATGAAATTCTTATAAGAAGTTTTCTGAACCACTTGTATCAACTGTTCAGAACTTAGTTTTAATTAAATTTGCTGGGCTGGGGGTGGGGGCAGGACAATAGCCTGTTTTAAGGATAGAGTGCCAGCTTTAACTTTAACTTTGAATTTCCTGGCCCCAATCCATTGGTGTCACTACTTCAGTGTTATTTAAATGCAGGATTTTCGGTTTAATTTCCTTTGAAGGGAGACAGTTTCTTTTTCAGGAAACTGCCAAAGAATCTCCCTGTGCTTTATTAAGTCAACAACTGCATTTTCAGTAGGGAAATGCAATCTAAATGGTAGCACATTAAAACAATATAGTGTAAATGTGCAGATTAAGATCCTAAAAATTAAATAATTATGAGATTATTAGTAGCAGTGAATTCATTTATATACAGTTTGAACTCAGTGGGGAATTGTTAATTATAAAAGACACTTAGGATACTAAAATTAAATATAAAAATCTTGAATTATTTTTCATAAGATAATACCAAAAGTCCATTTGCCCTTTTATGCTTTGTATTAATTATAATTTCTGCTCTCATATTTTGTGATTTTGAGTAATTTATACTGAACTTCTTTATATTTAATATAGAAAATTTGGGGGCTAATATAAATTTTTGTAAGCTTTAGAAATAATAACTTTAATCATATTTCATCTGTTTCTATTTGAATATATGCCTTTTTAGTCTTAGCAACAAAATTTTTAAATTGTTGGTTCTTTTCTAACTATTGACTTAAATTACATATTTGACTAGTAAGCAGTTACTATATTGAAATTACGAGAAGTCAAGTGAAGTAATTAACTAAAGTGATTTTTAAATTCTACATGGTATTTTTGTGTATATTAGATATTTTCAAGAGGCCACTGCCAGATTGCCTTCTGCTACAAGGCTTTTGTGCATAGGTTCTCTCTTCTAGGATTACTCTTCCTTTCTTTGTCTAGTAAATCAATCATTCCCATTTTTCAGCTTTTAGCTCAGACATCAGTTACTATCCAATGCCTTCCCTGACTTCGTACCACATAAGTTCCCCTCCAACCCTATATATTCTCATAACATGTGCCTCTCTTCTGTGGCCTTCATAATAGTTTCCAGTTATATCTTTGTGATCATCTGATTACTGTGCATCTCTCTGACCGCAGAAGGAGCTCCATGGGGGCAAGGGCCTTGCCTGATTTTTGTTCACCATTGAAGTCCTTGAGCTCAGCATAGGGCCTAGTACAGAAACAGCTTCTAGTGCTTGCTAGAATGCTTGCTGTTGAATGATGTAGAAAACTATACTCTAAAACACCACAATATGCTGTCTTATTTTATACTGTCATGTGAACTTGAAATAATTTTACTAGAAAATAAGATTTCTTTATTACATGTATGCAAAATATGTCTATTATCTGTGATGTCAAGTTACCCATTCACTCATCATTCATTCATTCATTTATTAATTTGTTTATTCATTAAACTGTTGGCTACAGTTTTGCTTTTCTATTGCTACATAACAAATTATCCCAGTAGAGTAGCTTAAAAGCCAGTAAGGCAAGGATGAACTATCTCTATTCTGTTGTCCACTGAAGCTGAAACCTCTAATTGGTCTTCTTCAGCTGAAACCTCTAATTTGGCCTCTTCACTTACCTGTCTGGCTCCTCAGCAAGGATGTCTGGAACAGCTTGACTGAGATTGTATGACTAGGGTCTTGCTTCTCCTTGTCAGCTGGGTTTCTTATTGTTCTCCATGTAGTTTCAGGACCTCTCTGTCCATGTAGCCTCTTCACATGGTCTTTCCAGCAGGATAATCTTATATGTTTGCAAGTCAGATCAGAGTTCATAAGAGTGAAAAAGTAGAATCACAAAACCATGTTTTCTATTTAAGTCATAGGCGAGCCCAGTTTAAGAGGAAGGTATTAAAAAATGAGATGAATACTAGGAGAAGAGGTTTATTGGAGGTGACCAAAGAACAGTGAACCACAGCTCTTGTGATAGAAAGTGAAGTAAGATTTGATGTCAGTGAACTCATAGTATAACTGGGAGAGAAAGATAAAGGAACCAATAATTATGGAAGCAATCTCTCATAGTTACTAATAGTGTAGGCTATGGGCTGACCTGAGTTTGACTTCTGCCTTACTATGTACTTACTTTAGGTTAGTCTGCTATCTCTATGAGCCCCAGTTTTTTATATGTTCAATTATTTATGCAATTCTGAGAAATCCAGTGGGAAAGAGTACACTATAACTAGTACTGAATACATATTCTTTTTAAATACAGGAGACTTTCATAAACAGGTTGCACAGGAAATCTCATATAGCTTCATCTGTAATGGCAATGCATTAATTTTAAGATATAATATTATAAGGATGGGTAAATATTTTCATCTACTTAGAAAATTAAAATATGTGAAATGCCCTTATAAATATCTTCTTTAATAAGGAAATTAAAATGGAAATCACAGACTATTTAAAATAAGAAAAATTTAGATTATTACAAATCCAAACCTATATAATATAGCCAAAGTAGGAAGCAAAGGAAAAAATATAATATCAAATGCACTTAGCAAAGGTAGAAAAAAATTAACTAGGAGAAAGAACAACATAAGCATAAAGAAAGTAAGAAGAAGGAACTAAATAAAAGTTAAGCCCAGGAACAGTGGCTCATGCCTATAATCCCAGCACTTTGGGAGGCAGAAGCAGAGGGGAGACAGATCACTTGAAATCAGGAGGTCGAGACCAGCCAGGACAACATAGTGAGATATCACTCCACCCCTTACAAAAAATTTAAAAAATTAGCCAGGTATGGTGGCACTTGCCCATAATCCCAGCTGCTTGGGGGGTTGAGACCAGATTATAGCTTGAGCTCAGGGGTTGGAGGCTACAGTGAGCTATGATTGCACCACTGTACTCCAGCCTGGGCAACAGAGCATGGCTCTGTCTTAATAAATGCATATACACGTACATACATACATATACATACATAAGTAAAAGTTGAAGCAGAAATAATCAAACCAAGTAGTTGATCAAAGATTAAGAAAATCTGCAAATTCTGATTATGAAAAAGAAAACAAATTAAGATTTTGAAAGAGAGCATGAATACAGGTTCAGAGTTAAGAAAATGTTAAGAGCATGCTATTATACCCACACATTTGAGAATCTGGATGAAATATATTAATGTAATTTTCTAAGAAAAGATAATTTACAAAATTGGATTCAAGAAATTTAGACCTAAATAGATCAACAACCAAAGAAGAAATTGAAGAAGTAGTTGTTTGCATCTCTTTTTATCTATTCCAATCACCTTAGGTTAGTTTATCCTGATTATCCAAGACAGGAGAAAATAAAACAAATTTTCAGTTCTCAAATTCTAGAATTTGAAAGCTCAATATATCCCTTTTATTTATAAATCAAGGCCATCCTCTTCATGGTCTCATCCTTTGTCCAATAATCCCTCCTAACCTTCTCCACTGAACTTCCTACAAGAGGGTTCTAACCTTTTAGAATTATATATTTCATTTGTGTGATTCTTTTTGCACTGCGATGTTAATATCTTAGGAATAGAAACAAGAGTGGTTGTGTGTGCTTTGTAGTCGAGTCTGAGTGGAATCCTCTATTTCAGAAGGTGGGACTCCAATCAATTCTTGGCTCACCTCACACTTTGGATTTCAATAATGGAAGCAATTCATATTTTCTTTCTAGTTTTTCTGTTTTCCCAGTGTTTTCTCTTAGTTCACTGGTTTGATACCTTTTATTTCTACTAATAATATCATTAAAGTCAATACATACCAGCTTGTTGAAGCTAGCAAAAGCTGAAACAAAATCAAAGATAACATACACATAAGTGAAAATTATTGGCCTGTCTTAATTAGGAACATAAATACAGATATACTAAATAATAATAAACAATATTAGCAAATTATATTCATTACTGAGTATATTAAAATAACAATACAGTATGACTAAGTATGTTCCAAGGCAAGTAACTGAAACAGTGACTATAATGTGGAAATGAATTGTGGTTTGGAGATTTATTAGAGAATGTCTATATAAAATCACTTGTGCCTTGTGTCTGTCTAGTGGTATATTTTTAGTCATTCTTGATTAAAACTGATCAGATTTTAAATGTATTAGAGAAGTATATTAAATTGTTTCTTTGCTTTTCTGATTCTGTCCCTACTGACATTACCCTCAGTTCCCAGCCTTGCCTATCTCCCCTACCCCTTTATTTCTTATTTTTGATAGACTTCCAGCCTTTGATAATATATTCTTGTCTTTTGGGGGGTCCGTGAGGTATTTCTCCACAGAGTTATCTACTTAGGCTTTAAAAAGTTTCCAGCCTATGATTTATTTTCATCTAGTCCATATGCAGGAAGAAAAAGATATGATCAAAAGAATTCATTGCTTCTGTTTGCTATATACTCTTTACTGGTCATGCCTGATTTTACCATGGCTTTATAACTATGTGTCCCAGTGTGGTTTGTTTTGAAGCATTCTCCTCCCTGGGGCATACTGTCAAAATTCATTTACAGAGACCCACACTTGGATTTTCTTTTTAAGTCTTCAAATCTTTTGCCATTCTAAAAGTTCCCTTAAACCTACTACAGACTCCTAAAGTCTCTAAGGGAAACATGGGAGAAAAATCATTGGCATACCCTTCTTGACAGGTACGTAGGTGCAAGATAAGAAAATAAATCAGCAAGTGATGGCTGGTCTTTCAGCAGCCCTGCTTTCTTAGAGTCTCCAAACTACCACATGAAAAACGCAGAATATTTAGTGTCCTTGCTTTCTCATGTGGTAAATGGAGTCTATCTAATATATATGTTTAATTTCTCTTCTATTTTTAAATATGAGGTGAAATATATTTGGATTATGATACCATCTTCAAGACTTTTGTTAGAACAAAATAGATTTTATTATTTACAAAAATAATGGCAAATGTGAATTGTCTGTGGTGTTTTTTTTTTTTTAATGTGTATTTTAAAATTGAGTTGGTTGGGGGACTGTTTGAATCTGCTTTGCTTATGTGGAAAATACCATTGTTTACTATTTTTCTGCAGAGCCCTAATCTTACTGTTGTATACATAAACACCAAATAATTTGTTTCCACTGAGTTAGCATAGAAATGATCAGGGATTCAGGATAAATATCCATAAAGCAATGCCTCAGAATGTGCCTTTATGAAGCAAAGGTTAAACTAGCATATTATTGGCATAATTAAAAAATCTTGAAAATAGAGGTTCACAGTTTCTATGTGAAGTGCTGTGTCAATTGTGCAGGGAGAGTACACCTAAATACAAGAGGTATTCACATTTAGGAATAGTAGCCACTATTACATGGTGTTACACTAGCACTGCATTTGCATACATACTCATTGTTTTTATTTATTATAGGATGTCCTCATAGAATAATGTGTTGCAAACAAATATTTTATGTGTATGTAGGCAGTTTTTATTTACTAAGTATCAAAGTAAATGACTCTGAATTTGTTCTTAGAAATGTCCTGTGTTTTAAAAAAAAGATGATCATTTTATCATCGTGGTACTTTATCCCAATAGTTGAAATGAGAATCTGAAATTATTTACTTGTGAAATTATTTACTTGTGTAGCCCCTGAAAACAGTTTATATTGCATTACATCTATAAATCCTTGTAAGGAATAATATATTATTGAATGTTCAACCCTAATTATACTTTTATCTCCAACTTCTTTAGAGCTTAATGAATTGATTTCTTTGCACTTTTTATAACTTCTAACAAAGTACTATTCTAAAAAATTCTTACAGATCAAAAAATTTAACTAGTTTTCTTAATACACAAAAAGCTTTAGTACAAATGACCTGCTGACCTTAATTCCCAGGAAACTGTCACATTACTTCTTTACCCCTTTGTCTAACTTAACAATGTGACCCAAAATACTGCGAAGCTTTAAAGTTTCTCAGCATTGTAAGGTCAAACTTTGGTCACCATAGTTACAGTTTAGATCTGCAGGTCAAAGGTCAAATAGATTAATGATGTCAGACACATCTTTAAATGGTTCTAACACTACTTCACCATGCGGTAAACAGCTGAGCATATTTGATATGACAAAAGTATTCCTCAGTCTTTCTAATAAGAATATCTTTGGAGACATCTGATAGAAAGGGTTTTTCTGTAAGAACTTGCAATATTGTGCTTTGGAGTCAGCAATAATAGTTGGCTATAGATTTGGATTATCAAGATGCAGACTGAAAAATAAAGTATGTTAAATAGTTCAAATTACACTTTTCTGCACGTCATTGTGTTTTGTTTGTCTGTTTGTCATCAATCTAATTGATCATCTGCCAATTTATAAAAATGGGTGTCTTCACTCCACTATTAATTTGTGGCTAACCATGCCAATGTATAGAAAAAACAAGCTTTCTGATTAGTAGTATGTGCTTTTTGTATGGGAATGACATGTGGGTTTTTTTCTTCTAATTTGGGAAGCATGCATTTAGAACAGTTACATTTATTTAGAAAAGTGCGTTTGGGAAAACTTTTTCACATTAGAGATCAGGTAAATTCTCCATGTATATTTTGTATCTAAACACATTTTTTTATGGCCTCAGACTCTCTGTTTACACATTTTAGGGTTCTTGATTCATTTTTTTGTCCTAAAAGAAAATTGTTTCCTCTACTGTGAATCAGAATGGAAGGAGAAAAAAGAAACTTTAATAACTGAACATTACTTCTAGAAAAATTCAAATGATAATTTTTTGAATAAATAAAAAATACTCTATAAATAATGTTTTATCAAAAATTACAGAAACATGTAAAGATGAAACAAAAATATTAAGTGAGATAAGATTAAGGTTATTATTAAAGTATATTTAAGTGAATAAAAAAACACCAGATTGTGACTTTCAAGCATGAATTATACTATAGAATATTTTTTTTAAAGTTCTTCCAATATGGAATTTTGCAGCCAGTAGACAGAAATATGTTTAAGCAGCAGGCTTAGGTTAAATTAAACATTAAAGGATGCCCTGTTTCTAAAGGTTTTGTTTTCCATATGTATTTTGTGCAGCTGTAAGGTTTTAAGCTTGCTGGAGCATTTGCTCTTGATCACATACTATAAAGGTAGACAAAGGAGAGAGAGCTATGAGGTTTGGCAGCTGGGAGGTGTTAATATGGAATTTAATAGCAATGAAAAGGGGAGTTGGTGCTTTTCTAGGTGAAGCAGAGATTGGCAGCTGGGAAGAGGAGAGAAGTCCTGGAGTCTGAGAAGAGCTGGTAGTTCAGTTGCCTGTGAGTTTCAAATGACAAGCTAGCTTTCATGTGAATGAATGGATTGTCTCCGGTTTTGCTTTCAATTCAATGAAAATCATTGCCTTGTAGATATCATGGAAACCAACTACTTACTCAGCAGAGACATTAATTGCTGACCTGTTTGGCAGCACTTAGAAACATTGGTTCAACAAACTGATAGAGTATTCTGTTTGGTCATTATGCCAGGAGAATGACAAATCAATATTTAACTACGTTTTGAAGAAGACCACACCAGTGAAATACTAGTTTTGAATAAAACCATTTACTTACACATGGAAAGTGTCCTAAAATGCAAGAAAAATGGTTTATTCTAAATGTAGAAAAAGTCTGTACTCAGAATATCAGAGTTGAGTTCTGACTTTCAGAATCTGAAATACCATTCCATTTCTGTAAAAGTTGATAGCTGTCTTGCTTTTATATTTCTTGCTCCTGACACATTATTAAGATGGATAAACCAACCAATACTTAATATCTTAGTATTTATTTTCGATCAAAAGCATGTGGAATTTTGGATATTACATATCTTTACTCTTCTTTCTCTAAGTTAACTTTTCTTGTCTACTTCCTGTGCCCTTTTTATTTTAATTTTGTCAATTTATACATTCACACTCTTTCTAGTGCCAGAACTGTACATGTTTTGCTACCTTAGCACCAGTTTTGTACACGTAGCACCTTGTACATGTAGCAGAATTGTACATGTAGCACCTTAGCAGCAGTTTCCCATCCTGGTTGCACATTTAAAGCATGTGGGGAGCATTAAAATCACCTGAACATAATTCCCAGACCCATCTATGACCAGCTGAAATAGTATGGGGGAAAATGTTGCCTTTGGAACTATACTTCCCTTGGGCTCTGGCTCTGACACTTAATAGTTGTGTCTTGTTGGGCAAGTTACTTACCTCCGTGTATCTGTTTCCTTATCTAAAAAAAGAAATAATAATACTGAATTTGAAGGGTTTTGTGAGGATTTTAGTAAATACTAGGATAACTTTTAGCATAGTCCCTGGTACATAGGAGACATTCAGTAAGAGATAATAGTAAGTGATGATGATACATATCACTCTCTCCAGTTTGCTTACTGCAGGACCCTAGACAAGTCACTTAGCCTTTTCAGGCCCCATTTCTTTACCTACAGAATGGAGTTATAACACCAATCTCAGAGTACTTGGGAGTATCAAATTACAGATGTGTGCCAAAGGGCTTTGAAGAATAGAGAGCAATGTAGTAATGTAAGAGGTAGCTTTTATTCTTATTGCTAAGGCTGCTATTACCAGCCTCAAAGAAAACACCATCAAAATTTGAAACTGTTTGTGTGGGGCATTCAATACTTCATTTATCATTTGCTCAGAAGGTTTCCTGGTCTAATCAGTTGCAGACCACACCATCACTCCTGTGTTATTGAATACTTAAGAGTAACAATATCCATGAAGGTTTTTCACCACCTTGTTCTGTCACTGTTTGGAATTTGTCTCAATGCTATCCATCACGTAGACTTAATGCAGATTTGGGGATTTTCTTTGACTTTTTCCAAACCTGTACATTCCTCTTGGCTACAAATAGCACTTCTTTAGGAGAGATAAATTGCTTTGAGGCCATTCCTTGCCTCTTTTCTGAACTCATCTTGGTATTTCTTCGCATGCAGATCTTTTTAGAAGCCCAAGGAGAGAATCAGACACCAACTAAATTGGATTTGGCCAGAGTTGTCCATCTCTTATCATTTTGCTTTTCTCAATTTGCTTTTTCTTTTTTGCCCTTAGCATGTTCATTTATGTTTATAGACTTTTTTGCCATGAGTATAACTTTGTTTTGTTATAATAATTCACTTTTCCATTGATCTGTGTCACATATAAAGTGCCTTATCAAATATTGCTACAGCTTGGTAATTACCTTCGAGTCCATAAACCAACAGCTCTGTGACTGACTCAGAGTCAGGGTTCTAAGTGATTGAATTTCTTTATTTTCTAACAGTGTTGAACATCAGTCCATGATATGTATTCATACGAATGTAGGCTTTATGGTAACTTTTTCTGCAGTGAAATAATTTTGTGTGCATTTCATATTTTCCATAGTATATGTAGTAGTGGTTCTCAAGCTTAGCATGCATCAGAATTGCCTGGAGAGCTTACTGAAACAGATTACTAGACCTCACCTCCAGAGTTTCTGATTCAGTAATTCTGGCATGAGACCTGAGAATTTGCATTCCTAACAGGTTTCCAAGCTGCTGCTCCCCTGGGGACTGCAACTGATATGGTGAGTGCTAAGGGGCACAGCACAGATCCCTCTTTAGGAGTAGGGCACTAATTCCCCAAATGCAAGGAGTACTGGCTGTGGTGGTTTCCAGGCCCCTTTGGGAGTTGCCCTCAGTTGATGGGAGCTACCTCATTTAAAACTACAGTCCCCTCCCTAGTTGTAGCTCACATGAAATGACAGGTCAATATAGAGAGTACAAAGACCCCTCCTTCTTGCCACAGTTCAGGATAACTCTGAGGGGCCATCCCAGCTCCAGAAGCCTCTGTGTCAACTGTATCACAACCCAGCTTTTCTCTGCTTAATCTTGCTTCCCTTACTCCCAAGAGTGCTCTCTGACTAACCTCTATCTCAAAGTCTGTTTCCAGAGAATCTGGCCTGTAGACATAGATAATAAAATAACGTTGTGTTTGTTAAATATATATCTGACAATAATTAAATAGCCCAATGACTTCTTGTGTAGGACCATATGGAAGTATGTGATGGTTTATTTTGTAATTTGTGAGGTCTCAGCCATCTAATTCACCACCAGAATTGCCTAGGAGGATAGTACCTAAGCTCCTTATTGTTAGAACTTTTACTAGTTTCTCCTTAACTACTTTACCTCCTATGCCTCAGCATATCAGTCCTTCTCTTTTTAGGCAAATTTGGTGATTGTCCTCCTTTCTGTTCATCTGCATTCTAGTTGCAAAAACTTTATCACAATTGTAATTTTTAGACTACACATTTACTCCATTTTATTTACAATAAATGTTTTTCAAGACAAATTCCATGTCTCTTTAGAAGCAGGTTGTTGTTCTTCAGTGGGTTAGAAGCAGGCTGATTCCTCCAAATCTACCCATCTAAAACCTCAGCTATGCTTCTCTCCAAGCACTTTTTTCCAATAATAATTATGATTAGCATTAGTGCTTTAAAAAATTAACTCATTTAATCTTCATAGCAACCTTATCAAGAAGGTACTACTATTATTATTTTAGAGAAAAAGAAACCAAGGCATAGAGAGGTTAAATAACTTACCAGGGCTGTTAAGTCAGGAAGAGGCGGGGCCACAATTCAAATCCAAGAAGACTGGCTGCAGAATCTGTGCTTTTCACCTGTATAGCATGCTACAAATTTTCACACACTATGTGTTATCAATTGGCAGTTATGTTATGATTTTTTGTTGACATAATTTTTTGACAGCTTTATTGAGATATAATTTATAGATTACATAAAGTATATAATTCAATGGGTTTTTGTGTATTACATAATTCATGTTTTATTTGTAAGGATATATAATGTAAAATTAGCTATTTTAATCATTTTTGAATATACAATTCAGTGGCAAAAAGTATATTCACAATGTTGTATAAACATTACCACTATTTCCAAAACTATTTCGTTACCATAAATAGAAACTCTGTAACCATTAGAACCTATTTCTACCATACCTCATCACCTGGTTATCTACTTGTTGTGTCCATGAATTTGCCTATTCTAGGTACCTCATGTAAGTAGGATCACACAATATTTATCCCTTTGTGTCTGGTTCATTTTGCTTAGCATAATGTTTTTAAAGTTCATCCATGTTGTAACTTATATCAGGACTTCTTACTTTTTTAAGGCTGAATAATATTGTGTTGTACATATATACTATATTTTGTTTATCAACTCATCTGTTGATAGATATATTTGTTGTTTCCATTTTTTGGTCATTATGAGTAAAGTAGCAATGAACATTGGTGTACAAGTATCTGTTTGAGTTTCTGCTTTTAACTCCTTTGGATATATATCTAGGAGTGGAATTTCTGGGTCACAGGATAATTCTATGTTTAGCTTTTTAAAGAACTGCTTAAAAAACCACTGTGTTTTCCATAGTGGCTGCACCATTTACATTCCCACTAATAATATATGAGGGTTCCAATTTCTACACGTCTTCATAAACACTTGTTATTTTCTGTTTCTTTTTTATTTTACCTATCCTAGTATATGTAAAGTTGTATCTCATTGAGGTTTCGATTGGTATTTCCCTAATGACTAATGATGATGAGCATCCTTTCATGTGCCTATTGGCTATGTATATATATATCTTCTTTGGAGAAAACTGTATTTAAGTCCTTTGCCCATTTTTTAGTTTGGGTGGAGTTCTAGATATTTAGCACTTGTCTGATGTATGATTTGCAAATATTTTTCTCCTTCTTTGAGTTATCTTATCACTCTCTTGATGGTGTCTTTTGCTGCACAAAAGTTTTTAATTTTGATGATATTTAATTTATCTATTTTTCCTTTTGTTTCTTATGCTTTTGATGTCTTTTCTAAGACTCTATTGTCAAATTCAAGGTTAAGTAGATTTGCCCTTATGTTTTCTTCTAGAGTTTTTATAGTTTAAGTTCTTATATTTAGGTTGTTGATCCATTTTGAGTAAATATTTGTATAAGAGTCCAGCTTCATTTTTTTGCATGTGGAAATCCAGTTGTCTCAGTACCATTTGTGGAAGATACTATTGTTTCTCTATCAGATGATCTTGATACCCTTGCCAAAATCTAATTAACTGTAGATGTATGGGTTTATTTCTGGATTCCCAATTCTATTCCATTGGTTCATGTGTGTGACCTTATGCTACTATCACATTGCTTTGATTAGTGTAGCTTTGTAGTAAGTTTTGAAATCAGGAAGTGTGAGTCCTCCAACTTTGTTCTTTTTCAAAATTATCTTGGCTATTCAGTGCCCTTTGAAAATCTATTATGTTATGCTTTTGTACTCTTGGCATTCAGTGTTTATTTGTCCAGGCTTGTCTCTTCTCTTTTAGATTGTGTGCACATAGTACCTATCATAATACCTTAGAAAGATTTCTTTGCAAGCTAGTTCATCTCCTGACTTATAACTCTACTAGTATGAGTCTACATTCCTTTATACACAATTCCCTAATCCAAAACCAAAATCTGTCCTGACCAGAAGCTTTTTGCAATCTGAGACTAATCTGGACTGATACGAGACTATTTAGTCTTTTAAAAAATCAACTATATAGTTCCATGAACTAAATAGGATTTTGAAGTCCTGACTCTAAAGAAAATGATTATAAGTTTTCAAAAATCAAATTGGAGACAAAAATGATACTGCTGTGTTTGTTTTTGCACCACATATACTATAATGGGATTGATCCTGAAAAAGTTAATATGAATTCTTGTATAGGGGTGACCTGTACTTTGTCAAGTATTCCATGTCTTCCTGGAGACAGCCTGAGGATTTTCCAAACTTCTGTCATTCTTGAATGATCTTCAGAACCTTTGCCATAACTGAGTAATCCTGTATTGTCATTCATTTAGTGTTATTTTGTTATTGGGCTTAAAAAAATTAAATTTAACAAGGAAAATCCTTGTTAAAAGAAAAATAAACATTTTTCAAATAAATGCATAATGACTAAAATTAAAAATTTACATATGTTTGATACTTAAAAATCACCTCATAAACCACTGGAAACAAATACACCACACTCTCAAGAACACTACCTGCCCTAAGTTGCAAATAGGCACTTGATATATATTTCAAGATGGTGCATTTATAGGAAGAATTGGTGGGAAAACCCACAAATTTTTCTCCAAATCTAGGATTAAAAATTAATCTCTTTTCATCTAGGATTAAGAATGCATTAGTGCTCTCTTAAATTTAAGAACAGTTAAGTGAATAAAATGATATTGTATAGTTTGGAAATGTTTGCATTTTGACTTCTGTCTTTGCTGTTACATTGTCCTAGGCACTTGGACTCAGCTTCAGAAATTGGCCATTTGTAAAATGAGAGAATTGATGATGCTAGCCATTTATCCCACAGGGATGGAAAGACGTTATAACACCCTAGAATGACATGGGTGGCTATGTATATCAGTTTTCTTAATTTATTGTACCAGTACATTTAATTACAGTGTTCATCAAAGATTATAACTTGTAATTGGAAAATTAATATTGGTTAGAAAAATTATGTTGACTTTTTATTTTCTAAACACTTCAGAAACTATGTATCAGCTATAGAGATAAACCTTTCAATTAAGCTGACTGTTTTAAAGAGATAAAAATGAGGTTATTGTTAGAAATAAAAATGAACTTTTCATTAAGTTCAACTTTATCTATTAAAGTGGTAATCCAAAATTATGGCCTCCAGTTCCTCCTTAATTTCTTATGTTTGTATTTAATACAAGAATTTATGTGGTACTTTCATTAAATCTTTCACCAGGGTTTTACAATAATACATTACCAGTCTTGGAAATGTAAGTACAAATCTCTTGCAATTTTCAAATTTTGTTCATACTAACTATTCACTTCTTAAATGTCAGTCATTTAAATGCTTTATTCATTAGTTTGCATATGCTTCTTAGAAACCTAGTCTCACATTAAGAGGAGGGTTAAAATGCCAAAATGCTTTAGTAAATAAAATAAGTCCATTGTATTTCTCACATTACGTAACTCTGATGAGTATAGTCTAATTGATACTTCTAGGATTCAAATTCATAAAAATCTGAGATTTTTAATTGGGGATATTTTATAAAAGAAGAAAGTCATTGGGGAATTAATTTTTTATATTAGGTAACAGAACAATTTGATATCATTTGAAATTATTAGTCTTGAGTTTTCTTTCCATTGACAAAGATAAAAAAAAAATCTTGTTTTTGAGAAAACTATGTGGAAAAGTAAGGCTTTTAGCATTTTATAACTGGCACTTGCTATAATTGGCACTAGGAAAGGAAAGAACTAAAGTTGTGTTAATATAAATGCAAATGTCTTGTTTCTATCTGAAAGAAGAAAGGTTTTTGATGTCCCTTGGCATAGATATTTATTGGAGTGAAGTCTATTGCCAGTCTACATTCCACTGCAGTTGATTTTTAAATATGGAGCTAAACAGGAAATGTCATGAGTGATATGACCATCTGTCAAGTGTAAATGGAGTCTGATCAAGTGGATGTAATCTGCACAAAACAAGGCAAATTTATTGGAATACAGTCTGAAAGAGTTTAAACTCAAGAAGCTACAAGCCCAGTGTATAATGTTTATTTTACATACTGGTAATTCTTGTGTGATTGAGTTTATTGTAACTCTTGTCACAACTGTGGTAAATTCTGCTAAGTGAAATTAAATGACATTTCATTTCATTTTCGGAGTTTCCATCTGATATACTTTAGAGTACCTGGAAGTCTTTGGTATTTCTTTTCCGAAATCCTAAAGAGTTATTTCCTAGCCAAGAAATCTGTTTTCATAGTAATTATAAATCAAGAATGCAGGTAAGAGGAAGGAAGAAACACAAAAGGGTGCTTTATATAATCCCATTCCTCTGCTCTGTTCAAAGGTGCCAAAAAGAAATCAGGGATTTTTAAAACTCGTACTGAGGGCTTTATAGAAGCCATCAAATTGGTGACAAGTTACAATGAAAACTTTTTATTGTAAATGCTCTCAGTTAACAGTATGACATCTCATCTTAGTAATCAGTGGAGAAAAAGTTCTTTCAGGCAGTGTAAAGTGTGTTCTAAAGTGTTCTAAAGTGATTTTTTCCCCTATGGAAACATAGATAGAATACTTATTTAAATAAAGCTTTGGGAGTAAAACGATACATCTATCATTTTAGTTATACATGTTATAAACATTTTTATTGAAATGTGGATGGCTATACCTTTATCACATTACAATTTTATTGTTTTATTGCTGTTTACATTAACATCCATTAACTCTGTTGTGATTCATAGTTTAAAATGGGCCACAAAAATTGCTTTCATCATTTCACAATTTTTAAATAAGTATCAACATTGGGCTATCCTGTTCCTTTAATGGACCAGTTTAATCCTTAGTAATGTAACCCTTTAAAGTCTCCATGTAAAAGATAGCATTTGTACTTGAAAAAAGTAAACATAAAAGAACTTTAAAGTTTTTACTATCTATTTCCTTAACTGATTTTAATGGACTTCCAAAACAATCAAGGGCAGTGGATGGCCTCTTACTTGCAGAAGCCAATTTTTAAGTGCATGTGTTTCTTTTCCATGTTGACTTCTCACTGGGACATATTTGCCCCCTTTTGAAATGACATTTGCTAAATTATCTTATTTAAATGATAAATCATGGTATGTTCCTTTTCAGAGGTCAATTTAAAATTTTGCCCTTTACAAATTTCAAATGATTTAAAAACACTGACATACACATTCATGCTCAGATATACACTACATATACAAAAGAACTTATAAAGGTGTGTGGATCTTGCACTAATGATTATATTACCTGCATATTATTAGCATTAAAGAACAGGCATCGTTTACTTATACTTTCATGCATATTTATTGAAGGCATGTATGTTTATTGAAGGCCTGTTGTATATGCTAATATAGCTTGTTTTTGTTAGGTACTTAATGTGTCCCAGACCCTTTGCTAAATGCATTCAGGGACATATATTATTTAGTCTTCCTCCTAACCTTGAGGCAGGTGTATTGTTTTTATCTCTGCTTACCAAATGAGGACATGAAGACAATAGAGAAATTCACCCAAGGACATATAGAAAGTGGTGGCTTAAAGATGGAAACTCTCATCTGTCTGACTTTATGTAGAGCTACGGTATACAGTAGCATTCTATAAAAATCTATCTTGTAGAATTCATAGTTTTCTAATGATGATAATGTTATCTCTATTGAATTATACCATACTCTTATCCCCAGATTCTTCTTTCTCTTCTCTGGTGGCTTTTCTCAGTCTCCTGTTAAAGTGCAGAAGAGAGGCCAGTACCAGAGATGGTTACTCCATGAGGGTATGGCCTTAGATGAGATCACCAGGAAAGTCTGGAGCAAAAGTAGGATAGAAATCAGGGAAACACCAGTGACATGATCAATACTATGCTTAGGGAAATGAGACTGATAGCAGGTGAACTGTACTGAGGAAGAACATAACAATTAATTGCCAAACTGATTCAAATATGTGGTTTCCAGGATTCTTTTGCCAACAATAGCTTGAGAAGACAAGCCATGAGAAGTCATGGAAATTCTCCCAGTGAAATCTTAGCTTTGTCTTTTGTTTATAGCTTCAGCATTCATCATCTCATTCTCTGAAACGTTTTTTTATTGTCTTCCAGCAATGCCTTATGGAGTTGTGAATTCTCTAAGTTGGTTAGCCACTAAATCAAATTGAACTTCTTTTGAAGTAGATATTATTTTATCTATTTTGCAGAGGAAAATGAGACAGAATTGGTCAAATGCTTGCAAAGCAACACAGCTGGAAAGAAGTGACAGGGACAAGATATGTCACTAGGTATCCATAAGCCTAGGGCTCTTTCCACCAAACTATAGTTAGGTTAAAGCTTTTTATTTCCTCAATAGAAGATATTTGTGGGTATTGAATATATTGATGAGTGTTCATTTATTAATATAATCAACTTCTAAATTCCATTAAGGTTATTCACTGGAATATTACACCAAGTGAATTTTTCTGAAAATAGTTGCTCTTTCTCTTAAATGCCAGAAATTTTTTATTTTAAATATACAGTTGGAAGTCTTACGAACATATGTTTCATTCTTTTCTGTTTAACGTGCAACAAGAACACAAGTTAACCATTTTTTAATGACTTTGGGATAACATGAAGATCATTTACTATACATGTACTGATTATTTTACAAATGTTGTTTGCCTGTTAATCAGATAGTTCTAGATTATTATACTGCCTGAGTTCTTACATCTGGTTTTTATAATTGGTCAGCCTCTGCTATTGATGGTCTTTGTGCTGTTTAGTGGTCTTTGTACTGTTTAGTAGAAGCTCTTATCTCCCTTCTCATTTGCCGTTCCTATTAAGCATAGCATTGAGAAACCAAATATCATGGCTCAAAGAACTATAGCTTTAGCAACATTAAATAGTCTATGAATGTAGGGTCCTTGAATAACTTCTTCGTGATTACAGGCTAGCGGCTTTAGTAAATATAAGCACTGTGCAAGGGTTGTTTTGACTATCTTTTGGTTTGTCAACTGTGTTCTGGATAGTTGAATCTGCCAGAAAAGTGGCTTGCGCACAGATGAGGTACAACTGAACCATTCTCCCCCATCTTCCAGGCTTAGGAGTCATTAGGACATGCCAGTAATTTGAGATAAGTAAGGGCAAATCCAAGCTATCAATATATTAATAACAATGTGCTTTGGGGAACTATTAGTTTAGTTGGTAGGTTGTCAATGGCATTTTGATTAGATTGGTGACTTCCCTGGTGATGAAAATGGGAGGTAAGAAATGTGCTTAGATTGCCAGAGCACTTTGTTCAGGCCCAATGGGCATGCATCTTTCATATTTAAAATATTTAAGATTTTATATTTAAGATGTTGAGAAGCAGAGACAGAACAGCATTTTCATTTTGGAGAAGTAACTGATGGTGCCCTTCCTCAGGAAACCATGGATTATTTTTTTGGTGATTTTTTTCTCTTTCTTTTAATTGAGATGAAATTCACATAACATATAATTAACCATTTGAAGTGCACAATTCATCGCCATTTAGTGCCTTCACAATGCTGTACAACCACCACCTCTAATTTCAAAAGCTTTTCATTATCTCAGAAAAATGATTGATATTAATTCTTTAAATGTTGTAGAATTCACCAGTGAAGTCATGTAGTCCTGGATTTTTATTTTTTGAGAGGTTGTTGATTACTGATTCAATCTCTTTTTTTTTTTTTTTTTACATTTTTATTTATTTTTTTATTTCAGCATATTATGGGGGTACAAATATTACGGTTATGTATATTCCCCACGCCCCCCTCCTCCCTCGAGGCAGAGCCTCAAGCATAACCACACCCCATACGTTGCACATCTCACTCATTATGTTTGTATATACCCATCCCCTCCTCCCCCCTCCCACCCGCCCAACACCCAACAAATGTTATTCCTATGTGTCCACTTAGGTGTTGATCCGTTAATACCAATTTGCTGGTGAGTACATGTGGTAAAACTGCAATGAGATATCACTTATCTCCGGTAAGAATGGCCTTTATCAAAAAGTCCCCAAACAATAAATGTTGGCGTGGATGCGGAGAGACAGGAACACTCCTACATTGCTGGTGGGACTGCAAACTAGTTCAGCCTCTGTGGAAAGCAATATGGAGATA
>CAUYPO010052779.1:0-10743 GCA_963574435.1 Cheirogaleus major
TTTTAGCAGGTTAAGGATAGGGACCCAATCCCTCCTGGCTTGTAAGGTTTCAGATGAGAAGTCTGCTGTTAGTCTGATAGGTTTTCCTTTATAGGTTAATTGTTGTTTTCGCCTCGGTGAACGGAGTATTGCTTCTTTCACGTTTACTTTGATCAACCTAATTACCACGTGATGAGGTGATTGCCTTTTCATGTTGAGTCTCCCAGGAGTTCTGTGAGCTTCTTGGATTTGGATATCAAGATTTTTGGCCAGGTCCAGCATATTTTCCTCGAGTATTCCATGAAATAAGTTTTCCATCCCTTCAGATATTTCCTCTTCCCCTTCTGGAATCCTGATCACCCTGAGGTTTGGCTTTTTTACGTAATCCCACACTTCTTATAAGCTTTGGTCTTGTCTCTTGTTTCTATGTTCCCTTTCTTCCTCTGATTTGTTTAGGGCATAGGTGTAATCTTCGCGCTCTGAGATTCTTTCCTCTGCATGGTTCATCCTGTTCTTGATGCTTTCTACTGTATTATGGAGATCCTCAATTGTTTCCTTCATTGCCAAAATTTCTGGTTGGTTCTTCTGTATAATTTCAATTTCTTTGGAGAATTTTTCATTCATTTCCTGGATTGTTCTTGTGTTCTCTTTATGTTGTGATTCTATTTTCTCTTCAATTCCATTGAGTTTTCTGACAATCCATGTTCGAAATTCTTCCTCCATCAGTTTAATCATATCATGTAAGTTGGTGTCGGTTGATGGAGGTCGAGTATTATCTTTTGGAGGAGACTTTTCTCTCTGCTCCTTCTTGTTTCCTGTGATCTTCCACTGGTTCTTCTCATCTGGGAGTTCTGTCGAGGACCGGAGGTGTCGGGACTGGGTATTGAGCAAAATTCTGGGATTCCTAAGTATTGATCTATGGCAGAGCTGGGAGTATGTGGTCTGGTCCTGTAGTGTCTTAGAGGAGTTTGAGTCAGTTGGATAATCTTTGATCTAATGTCTTCACCTTATGTCTATTAAGATTAATAGGTTTAGTCCCCTTGCTTAGAGATTCAGGGGTTAGATAACTCTTGTGGGCGCGGGATCGCTCTCAACTCCTAGGTTGAAGATGTAGGTGCTACGATAAGTTCTGAGATTATGCTGACTTTCATTTCCTGAGGCCTCAGAGAGTCACAAATCAAACTGAGACCTGCCACATGGCTTATCTCCTGCCAGGATGAGGTCAGTTCCTTCTGTACGGAATCCCGGAGGGTTGGTCGCCACTGAGGGTATTTTTCAGCTCCGTCAATTCTCAGCTCGGACAACAAGCTCCCTCACTCCTCTGTATTTTCTGTGAGTGGAGCTTCCACTATGGTTATAGGCACCAGTTAACAGGCCACAGTAAAGAGGTACAGAGTGGATTCAGTTTAATAGAGTGTCCTGATTGGCTATTAGATCCGCCTTTCTGTGGCCTGCACCAGTGGAAAGGTGGAAGTGAAATAGAGGTGACTATCTTGGAATCTGAATTTTGGATTGAACCGCCTCTTCCTTAACACTGCCCAGAGGCGGAGTTAGACCCTATAGTGCGAAGCACCTGGACTCAAGTAGTAGGAGAGTGTGGGTGTTGGTGTTGCCCCTGATTATATCTAGAAAAATAGTCACCTTTACCACTCCAACTTGCCAAGACCAGCTCTGCTCCCTGAACACAGTGGGCAGGCGGTTAGAATGGTGAGAGGCTGCCCAAGATCAGTCTGGCAATTCAGCAGCGCAAACCACCACTCTCCGCCTTGTACCCCTTTAAACTCCTAATTCGTGATAAACAGCAGACATGGGAAGAGCCTCTTTCTCAGCTCTGCCCCTAGGCTGAGACAGAACCTTTGGCACAAAGTGCCAGGTCTCAAGTCTCAGGGGGGTGCGGGTGATAACGTCTCTTCCAGTTATACCTGGAGAAGCTGCCACCTTTGCAGCTCCACTTTGTCCAGGTGGACTCTTCTCTCTGCACACAGAGCACAGGGTGGCTTGTGCTGAGAGAGACCATCTGAGATCAGACAGGCAGAGCAGCCTCTATCGGCCACTCTCCGCCTACTGTCCCTTTAAATACCAAATTGGAGATAAGTGGCAGGAATGGGAACAGTCTTTTTCTATCCTCCGCCCCAAGGCAGAGTTGGTATCTTTGGCATAAAGCGTCCATCCCCAAGTCGCAGGAGGGTGTGGATGAAAATTTCTCTCCTGGCTCTATCTAGCAAAATCAGGCTCCTTCACAGATCAGCCTTGTCCAGGTGGGTTCTGCTCTCTGGGCGCAGAGCGCAAGGGGGCTGTGTAGCGAGAGACTGTCCAATATCAGGCTGGCGGGGCAGGCACGCCCGCCTATTTCTCCCTACCATTTCCCTAGATACAGAATAGCAGACAAGTGGCAGGTATGGACTCCGACCTTCTCTTAGCTCCGCCCCAAGGCAGAGTTGGGACCTTTGGCACAGAGAGCCCAGAACCAAGTTGCAGGAGAGCGTGGGTGCAAGTTTCTATCCAGGCTGTCTCTAGAAAGTTCTGGATGCCAGGGTTTTTATTTCTCTAGATAATCATGTTCCTTTTCCCCATCATTTGTCATCATGTACTCTCAATATTATTTTCTTTTTTTAATCATGATTATTGTCAAAAAACAAATGAAGCTCTTTTTACAAACAAATTAATTCTAGCCTTGAGCTATCTTTTTTATTTGCTTCTTTAAATATTTTGCTAATACTTTTTAAATAGTATAAAATGCATATCTGCTCTTGGTTAAAAGCAAAAGTAAAATTAGCTCAGAATATAAACAGAGCTATCTTGTTCTAAAACTGCTTAAAAGTCCTGAACGACATATTAATATTTTCTTATTTAGTATTGAATATTAGTGTATGATAGACTCTATTTTAGGCTCACATGGATACATATATCTCTGCTTCAAAACTAAGAATCTAATAATAAAATTTTTGTTCTAAAATTTTTATTTTATTTCATGAGCTCTTAGAGAGTAGGGCGAGGTCAGAGGACTTTTTAATATTTCTTCTAGTTCTTGTCACTGACTACGGCTATGTGAACTAGAACTTTCTCATTTCTTAGGCCATTTAGATAAATAGATATAGATTGATAGGTAGATAGATAGATGGATAGGGAAAGTAAAAATATAGGTACTAAAAATCAGATGTATTGGCACAACTACATAAGATGGTAGTTGTCTCTTTTTGTGAATAAAGGTTTAAATGAAGTTAGTTTTGCACATTAAAAATAGAATTTTGTTTTGTTTTGTCAGTGATAGCATATACAAATTATCTTATGTGGTAGAGAATACAGAATAGAGGATAACAATTTAATGGACACTTTGATCAAAGGATACAGCACAAAATTGGTATGCAGTTTATTTGCTTATTGTACAGACCCCAATAGAAAGTTAATATTGTAGATGCAAATGCATGCTGTTAAACATTTATCTACTATCAAAATATATGCTCTGAGTCAGCCTCTGGCTACTTTTAAATAAATAAACATTATTTTTAGGATTATCTATTAGTGGCTCTCTAAGCAAATACCAAATAATGCCTTTGTTTTTGCATTAATCATTACCATACAGGCTTATGATTAGGAGCACTGATTGGTGATGAGAAAATAGTACATTAAAAATACCAACATGGTATAAGTTTTAATTTATTCCATTTTTAATCTAGTTTGATGTGCACAAGAATGAGATGATAGATTTTGATTAGCATAAGTATATATTCTTTATTAAAGTAAAAATAATGTGTCATTTTAGGGTAATGTCAACATTCATAAGAAAACCAACCAAAGCAAACCATCAAACAGAATATTAAAAAAATAACAATTAGATTTAATGGAAGTCAAATTATCTTATTTAATAGAAATATAAAATGCTTCTAACTTCAAATTAAGCCAATGGAAATAAGGCAGGTCTATATTATTATAGAATAATTATATATACTTACTAATGAGATTAGTTTGAAGAAACTAGTAGATATAACATTGGATTTTAAGAAATTAATATGGTTGTTTTGGTGAGAGTATTCCAAAGATCACAATAGGAGAGACATATCATGGTGTTTTTATTACTTAGCTTAGACAATTGTTCGCCATTGTCTTTTGTAATTCATTATATTAAAATTGAGATCATCGATGTTTTATTGTTTCTCCTTCTGCCTCTTGCTAATGCTCCCCATAGCCTGTGTTTGTTGGTACCTCCCCTTTTCTTCCTCCTGTGTACTTACACAGTGGTATTGCTTGAGCTGCTATGCAATACACTTCCCCAGATAAAAGGAAGCCTTTCCTCCTCAACATAAACAGTGGTGATCATTCCATTTAGGCCATCATGCATCCCCAGAGTGCTTAAAAATCTATTATTAATAAGGTCAATGTGAGTGTTTAAATCAAATTAAATCTGAGGAATTGTTTTTCTTACCTCACTAAGATACTGATATAATTGCTGAATAATTTATTGTTTTTAAGCAAGAATCTTAATTCCCTCACTAAGGAATAGCAATAGAAATTAATATAATCGAACTTAAGTCTAAAGAGTGTTGCATTGATAGCCGCTAAGTTTGAAAAAGCATAGTATTCTTTAAAAATGAAGTAGAATGTGCAAAACACATGATATTTATAAATCTTTATCCATTTTTTGAAACTATACTACAAATTAAATGGTATGTTGATTATAATTGCATTGATTAAAAGCTGAAAATAAGCATCTATATGTGATTTTTTTTTTTTTTTTTTAGACAGAGTCTCACTCTCTTGCCCAGGAGAGTGCCATAGCATCAGCCTAGCTCACAGCAACCTCAAACTCCTGGGCTCAAGCGATCCACATGACTCAGCCTACCAGGTAGCTGGGACTACAGGCATGTGCCACCATGCCCAGTTAATTTTTTCTATATATTTTTAGTTGGTCAATTAATTTCTTTCTATTTTTTTTGTAGAGATGGGGTCTTGCTCTTGCTCAGGCTGGTTTCGAACTCCTGACCTTGAGCAATCCACCCGCCTTGGGCTCTCAGAGTGCTGGGATTACAGGCGTGAGGCACCGCGCCCAGCTTGTGATTTATTTTTACACTTTTTTTGGAAAACCCTTGGGAATCATCTCTTTTATTAGTTACATCTGTCTTATAAAATAGGCATCCTTATTTTCTTGTTAAAAAAATATCCAATTTACATTTAAAGATGGTATGTAGAAAGAGTATGATCTTTTCAGACACACTCAACTAGAAAGATCAATGAATAATCACTATTTTGCTTCAGAACAGGTCAGACCAGATGTCCAACTCTTTGATTTACTATCTTGCATGCTTTTTTGGTAAGTCTTTTTGGTATTTGAAACATTATCTTTTTCTCCCTGTGAGATTAATATCAAAACCACTTATCCCCTTTGGTGGGCTATCAGGTCACTGGTTCAGCTGCTGTGACCCTCTGTAGTTCTGGGTCCTGTCGCCACCACTGACTGAAAGCATTTTTAGTGTGTCCCCTGATGGTAGACTGGGCCACTTCAGCTTGCAATTGCTTTGCTGGCCTGTGATAACAAGGCCTTGAGAAACTGGTTAAATGTAAGTTCTTTCTTAGTACTAATCCTACCTTAACTTTTCATGTTAATCAGGATCATGGCTGATAATTTCCACCTGCAATACCCTTCTCTTCTAACTCTATATCTAAACGATTTCTATCCTTTAACTTTCAGATGGAGTATTAACCCTCCCATAAAGCCTCCTGTAGTGTTCTCAGCTAGAAGTAAGAGATCCCTTATTTTCATACCCAATGAAATCTCCCTTTATCTCCTAAACTACGTGCATTTCAACAAAATTTTCCTTGTGATTTGCATATGCTATCCCTTTTCTGCAACTTTTTATCCCAATGACCCCCTCATTCACACATACTTCATTATAGGTGTCCTGCTCTGATTTGCCTTCATTTTCCTTATACTCTGCAGTACACTTTAACTGGGACATAATCAATAAATAATTGTTGAATGACTAATGAACCTAATGAACATTCAAGAGGCAATAAAAACAGAGTGGCTGATCTTAAAGTCATATTTGCATGCTGGTGAGTATCCTCAGTTTTCCAGATTTGATTTTCTGATTCACTGTTTATTATCATAGCCTTGAATGACATGCAGCCTGGAATGACATTCAACCTTGATAGTAATACCTGCGGCAGCCTTAAACTGTGTTGCCTGTCTCTATCTTGGACTCTTAAGTAGCAGCATAAGTCCTCAGTCTTTTTGGCTTTATTTTCTGTTTATGGTGTGATGTTCAGTATAAAAAAGTTTAGACAATTTCTTGTGATTTCCATGAATAATCTTAATGAAAAATTTGGGGTGTTATGTTCAGTAGGCAGTCTAAGGAAGAAATAAGAGAAATTCCTGTAATGCAGGCTCATTATACCAGAAAAGATAAAAGGTATGAAGAAAGTCCCAGTATCTCATAAGAAAAATTGAAATTTCCAAGTTTTCCAATGAAAAGAATATAGTAAAACAATGACTTGGTTCCTAAGAAAGATCATAAATGTCATTTTAGCAACATTTTTCAACAGGCATTTTTAATGCTCATTAGTAGCTTTTGTAATAAAAATGCTTTATAAATGAAATAGACTACTCTGCAGTATGCCTCTATTCCACAAACAGTAATACTCAGTTTGTTTTAGTTTTGTTTTGTTTTGTTTGAGACCATAGAATATGTATGTGTGTTTGTCTCTTACAAAGGTGTTTTAGAACCCAGTTTGATCAATGCAAAAATCTCTAGGTTTCATTCATATCAAACAAACAACAAGGCAAAACAAAAAAGCATCACATGCCACCCCTTTCTGTTTTTAGGATAGTAATGTGAGATAAATATGAAAAAGAAAACATGGATTCTCAAAATCTGTAGTTTCCATTTATTATTCTTTGTGTTTAAAACTTATTTTTAAAACCTATGTATTGAAATTAAAAAGTATTTTTGTTGGTTACTCAAGTCAGATCATGAGCTACAGTCCTGAGCTTATTGTCAAAACAACATTATAATGCAAAAGTGTGCAAATAATGGAATAAATAAGAGGATAGTATAATTTACTTGGAATTTCTTGACCTGCTTGCATTAATTTCTTCACTGTTTGCCTCATTTAATAAGTGACATTAAAAAAGAGAAAAAAGTACTGAATTTATACCTCTGATGCCTACTTTTATCTCTGATTGCATGTGTCGATCAACGTATGAAAGCATTGTAACAAGAAAGCCATTGGTTTTAATGAGCCTAAAATATATTGTATATGCTAAAAAAACAAGTAAAATATATAATTATAAATGGAATTTATTTAAGAACATTTATGATTTTGGCTATTTCATCCTAGATTAGTACATTAATACAATCTGCCTGGACTGATATTTCTTTTCTCTATGTAATTTTTAAGTCTCTGTTATGAGGGCTTTAAGTGCACAAAGGACTGATTAAAAATAAAATGAAAAACAATTGACCTTAAGACCAGAGACTAAGTTACAGAAAATAGAAACTACTCTAGAACTTTTAAATAGAAGTGGATTTTACCTAGGTTGAATTAGTGTTTTACAAAAACATTGAAGGTCCTGGCAGAGTGGCTCTGAACTACCAGGAGAGTCTTTTTGAACAAGATCACTTAACTGGTGTCCAAGGTCAAATGCTGCCTTTGCTGAGGTAAAGAATCAGGAGGTTGCCATGGAAATTGTTAGAGCCAGGACACATTGTTCTAGTTTCAATCTAGGACAGGAAATTCCAACGTCTAATCCTTCCTTCTCCACTTCATCCATCTCTTGAAATCCATGATACCAACAAATGCACACCTATGTGCTATTCCAAACACACAGGAACCAAAGCAGAGAAAGATGACCTCTGCTTTTTTTCTGCATTCCAAATCTTACATAAATACTTCTAATTATTGAAACCTAATTCCCCTCTACAAACATAACTGCAAGGGATGCGAACAATCTAGCTTTCATCCTTACAGATTCTGCAATACGAAAAAGCACAGTAAAGGAAATTGAAACAGGTGTTGGATGCCTTGTGGTACCCACAATATTCATGTTTGCCAGTCTCTATTAACATTGTATTAATAATAACATAATACGTTATGATTACACAGAACAAACATAGTAACCAGATTAAACTATTATTGTGCTGCAATGCAAATTCCTTGAGGGCAGTGATTACATGTTATTCTTTGTGGTGTTCCAGAGCCTACAGCAGGACTTGGCACCTTAAGGGCAAATACAAATTCAAAATAAAAGGCTTAGTTTTCCTTGCTGAGACACTTGAAGCTCTGACTGGGGTAGGGCAAAGACAATATACGTAACCTAAACATTTGTACCCCCATAATATGCTGAAATAAAAAAAATTAAAAATAAAATAAAATAAACCAAATAGAGGAAGAGACTTTTCCCTTTTGTTTTCTCTTAAAGCATTTGCTTTAAAACCTACAAATTCTTTCTCTGTCTCTTTGAAATGTATGAGCATCTTTTTAAAAGTTAATTGTCTTGTCAGTTTATTAGCCCGGGAATGGCTTTCTCCAAGGACATGGTAACTATCTCTTTGGAATGTGAACATCCCAGGAAGCCAGGAAGATAGACCCCCATCTCTTCAGTTTCTGTGGGGGTTATAAGCCTAATTTCCCTGGGAGTCTTGCTCTAAATTGCAAAACTATCTCCTGTGGTAAAAATATGAGTAGTTCATTTTTTTTTTCTTTTGTGTAAAGCCAAATAGCCACCACAGATGGTCACTAAAATTATCAAGTAAATTTAGGGTTAACTATGTATGACAAAAGATGAGGTCAAGTCCTCTTACTTGAAGGCTAGTTATTATCTTCAAAGCATGTGTGTAATGAGTTGTATCCACTTAGCTATAAAAAGGGTGGTTTCTTTCTGTTTTTAAATCTCTTAGCAGATTGCCTAGGATGAGCGTCACATTTTGGTTTAATGCTTATTTGATAATTGTGGATTTTTTTTTCTCTTCTACATGTGTGGAGAGATTTTGTGGGTTGGGGAAGATTTTGTTTTTAATTATATTTCTCCAACAACAGATAGAAGATACCCACTATAAGTAAGATATTATTATTTGCACAAGCACAAACTTCTTTGTTCTCATGGTATATTCTTAGGGGGCACAGAAGTCTCTATTCTGCTTCATTCTTTAATGTCTTTTTAGTAAAAAATGAATGAAACATACTATAAATCATTATACTATTATGTATATAAAGAAAGATATGTAATTTTTAAGATAAAGTTCTGAGAAATAACTAAAAAAGTTTCACTATTATAGAAAGCCATCCTGCCATTTTCACTAAACCAATCAGTCCAACCAGAAACACAATTTTATTCTGCCAAAATAAAGAATACATAAAGATTCAACATAAACAGAATTTTAAAAACAATTTTGCCTTTATAGTGACTTATATTTAAACAATCTCCAATCTCATCTTTTATCCTTAAAATAAATGGTGCTTTATATTGTGCTTTATATTGTCAAAAATACTAGTATCAACAATATACTTTTTTCCTCTTAAACACTTAATAAAATAATATTTTATTTATAACTTACACTTGCCTGGGAAATTTAAAAAATCTAACAAAATGGAAGAAATTTAAAAAAATATATGAATTATTGTCTCAAAAAATATAAAAAATTTATTTCGTGATAGCAAGTAATGGTTTTATTATTCAACATAGTTCCTATGTCTTTACATATGCTGAATTTAATAATTTTAGCTCAACAATTTATTTTACTTTTAATAACTTAATATTTAAATTTTTGTGCTAATTTATGGGGCACATGAGAAAATTTGTTACATGTATATAATGAGAAGTGATCAGGTCAGATTATATAGGGCATCCATCATGAGTACAGTATCTTTTTGTTAAGTATAGTCATAGTATTCTGCTATCAAACATTGAATTTATTCCTTTTATTTTACTATATATTTGTACCCTTTAATCCACCTCTCTTCATCCTCCTCTCCACCCCTGCCTTCCCAGTCTCTGTTATCTATTTTTCCACTTTCTACCTCCATGTGTTCAAATTTTTTAGCTTTCACATTTAAGTGAGAACATGAGATACTTGTTTTTTTCTTTTTTTGTGCCTGACTTATCTCACCTAAGATAATGACCTCCAATTCTATCCATATTACTACAAATGACATGATTTTATTCCTTTTTATGGATGGATAGTATTCCATTACATATATGTATCACAATTTCTTATCCATTCATCTGTTGATGGACATTTAGATTGATTCCATATCTTAGCTATTGTGAAAATTTCTGCAATAAACACATGAATGGAAGTATCCCTTTGACATATTGATTTCTTTTCCTTTGGGTAGATACCCAGTGGTGGGATTTCTGAATCGAATGGTAATTCTATCTTTAGATTTTTGAAAAATTTCCATACTGTTTTCTATAGTGGCTGTAGTAGTTTACATTTTCACTGACAGTGTATAAGGGTTCCCTTTTCTCCACATCTCTACCAATATCCGTTTTTTTTTTCCTTTTTAATACTAGGCATTCTGACTAGGATAATACGTTCTCTTATTGTGGTTTTGAATTACATTTCTCTGACAGTTGGTGATGTTGAGCTTTTTTCCCCCAAATCCTATTTAGTAGAGATATCAAGCATTTTTTCATGTACCTGTTGGTTGTTTATATGTCATCTTTTGAAAAATGCCTATTCATGTCCTTGGCCTACTTTTTAATGGACTATTTCTTTTTATTTTTTCCTGTTGAGTTGTTTGAGTTCCTTGTATATTCTGAATATT
>CAUYPO010052781.1:0-17500 GCA_963574435.1 Cheirogaleus major
CCTGAGCAAGAGTGAGACCCCGTCTCTACTAAAAAAATAGAAAGAAATTAGCTGGACAACTAAAAATATATAGAAAAAATTAGCCGGGCATGGTGGCACATGCCTGTAGTCCCAGCTACTCGGGAGGCTGAGGCAGGAGGATTGTTTGAGCCCAGCAGTTTGAGGTTGCTGTGAGCTAGGCTGACACCATGGCACTCTAGCCTGGGCAACAGAATGAGATTCTGTCTCAAAAAAAAAAAAAAAAGAAGGAAAGCTTAAAATTACTTTAAAAAAGCAAACATAATGCATCAATACTATTTCCATTAAAATCAGAAACAAAATAAGAATGCTAAATATCCCCATCATTATTAAAACATAATGGAATGTTTTAAAGGTTTGCTACAAAAAAAACCCAATAAAAATATCATAAAAGACAAAATTAGACATATAAGCAAACAGTACAATTATTTAGAAAATCAAAGACATTTTAGAAACTGTAATTCTTACATAGGATTTTGTAAGATGACTTAGTACTAGATAAAAAACAGTAGATAACATACATCTACCCTATCGACCTAGCAATTACATTCTTCTTGGGTATTTACACCAGAAAAATTAAATCATGTCCACAAAAAGGCTTGTACATGAATGTTAAATAGCACTTTTGTTCCTAATAACCATAAGCTAAAAATGACTCAAATGTCCATCACCAGGTAAACAGATAAACAAAATGTGGCACATTCATACACTGGAGTATTCTTAGTCAAAAAAAAAAAAAGGAACAAACTACTGAAATAAATACTGATGAAACTCAAAACCCTGACATTGAGTGAAAAAACTCAACACAAAAGAGCACAAACTGTAGGTTTGGTTTATATGAAATTCTAGAATAAACAGTACTAATCTACAATGGTAGAAATCAAAACAGTAGTTGTCTCTGAGGGACAGGAATAAGGAAAATTTCTGGAGCGATGGAAATGTTTCATAGCTTGATCGATGCAGTAGCTGTACACACGCATTATACATTCATCAAAAACTCATTAAATTGGATACAAGATCTGAGCATTTTATCATATGTAAATTATACCTCGATATAAACAATACCTTAATCATATGGTAATACACTGGGAGGAAAAAGTTAAGGAAGGAGAAACAGAAACCCTCATACATTGCTACTAGGAATATATTAATAAAATGGTGTAGCCACTTTGGAAAACAGTTCAGCAATTTCTCAAAACCATAAAATGAACCACCAATTCCATTCCTAGGTACTTACTTTAAAGAAATGAAAACACATGTCTACACAAAGACCTGCATGTGAAGTTCATAGCATCATTATTCATAATAACAAAAAAGTGCAAACAATCTAAATGTTCAAAACTAATGATAGATAAAATGTGGTAAATCCATACAATAGAACATTATTCAGCAATAAAGAAATGAAGTACTGATATAGGCTACAACATGGATGAACCTTGAAAACATTATGCTAAGTGAGAGAAGCCAGTCACAGAAGGCCACATTATTATATAATCTCATTTATACGAAATGTCCAGAATAAGTGTATCCATGGAAGTGAAAAGTAAATTAATGGTTGCCTGGGACTGGGGGTGAGGGTGGGAACAGGGATTAACTATAAATCAGCAGGAGGGATTTTATTAGGAGGATGAAAATATTCTAAATCTGATTTATAGTTATGGTTATACCACTCAGTAATGTACACAATTATTGAATTGTATACTCTTGAAATGGGTAGTTTTTATGATATATAAAATATACTTCACATAGTTGTTTTTAAAAATTTAAGGAAAAACTGGGGCGACCTTCCCAATTTATTTGGAGCAATAACCTAAGAATGTTACAAAGCTTAGTGTGTGTTAGAAACAGAAAGATAAAGGAAGAAAACAGAAAGTAGATTATTGAATCTTCTTCTCTTCAACTCTTTTTAGGATATCCATTCATTCATTCCTTCATTCATTTGTCCTGTTGGAAGGCTAGGGATAAATTAATAAGCAAGGTAAAATAAACACAATCTACTTTGTTCTTACACACTCAAAAGAGGAAACAGATCCAAAAGGTCAATTAATAAATGCTTGCAAATAATAAATGCTATAAAATAAATAAAGGAATAGGAAAAAATCAATAATTTTATTTATAATAACAATAACCAGACAGAATGGGAAATTTTTAAATTCCATTTACAGAAAACTATAAAATATTTAGGAAAGGTACATATCCCTACATGAAAAAAACCCTATACAACCTATATTTAAAAAACATAGCAGAAGATTTGAATAAAGATTTGAATAGAAATTTCATGCTTGTGAATCATAAGATTCATTCCAGTTAGACTCTCCATGAGGTTTTGGAGCTGAATTATTTAAATGATTTATAATTACATATATTTAAAAATAAAAATGTAGAAATAGCCAAGAAAATTAATAGAAACAAGAATAATAAAAGGGAGTCTCTACTATTTTAAAATTCCCTTAAAAAAAACACTCTCAAATTTTATGATACTGACCTCTAAATAGATCAGTGGTGCAGAACAGAAAATCTGAGAAAGATGTGAAAATAGACAAGAGATGGCAATTCATTTCATAGGGCATGATAGTTTAATTATGCTGACACAATTGGTTATCCAACTGGAAAAAAATAAATAAAGGGTAATTCCAGTGGATTAAACTTTAATGGGAAAATATAATTTTAAAACTTTAGAGGGCATTTAAGAATATTTATATAACCTAGGGATCTGGTAGCCATTTTTGTATAAAATTGAAAATAAAGAAACCAGAAAGGAAAAAATAGACACATTTGACTGTGCAGACACCTTACATTTTTGTAAGGCAAAAGTTAAATAAAATCAAGAGAGAAACAGTACAGAAGGAAAATCATTTTCAAGCCTAAGTAATAATATTCATAATAGACAAAGAACTCCTATGAATTCATGGGGAAAACAATGAACTACCCAAAAGAAAAATGTGATGATGCCTTTTTATTTTTGTCATAAACAAGATTAAAATATGTTCAAGATCATCATGTAAAAGCTGTTTTAGAACTCTGTGGGAAGAAGCAGACTGGTGTTTTGTCTTTTGTTTTAGTATGAAAATAGTTTCTGGAAATCTTGGTAAGAGACCATTTACAGAATGAGCGATTCCTAAAGAGTTCACATTCGTTTATCCAAACAATATTGACCGAATTCCAAAAATATACAAGTTTCTTGGAGAAGTGTTTGATGAACACATCTGGCAACTTATAGAAGTCTGAATAATTTCTCAGAAAAGAAAATCAAAGTAAATGGCTAATAATTTCTAGAAGATTGAAGAGAATCAGGTTTGGAGCGAAGGATTGCTCTTGGGTGTTTTATCTGTCTTTAAGCTACTAAACTTCTGAGAGAAGAGGCAAAACTCAAAAGTTAAAACTAGGTGAGCACAACTCTAGCAGTTATTTTTTCCTTCTTTTTAAAAGAACATTTATGAGAATGATCATGTAAGGTAACAGTCTCAAAGATAGCTGAGAGATAAGTGGACACCACTCAGCAGCAGTATGGAGATACTCACTCAGGTAAGCAAGGCACAGCTTTATGAAATCTAGGGGATGTTAGTATTAACATTTAAGAGTCAGGCAGTTGAGAGTCAATTAAAACTCTGCCTGAACTGAGCAGGACCCCTGGCCAGCCAGCTGGGAGCTGAGAGGGTGGTGAACTCGGGCATTTTATATTGTTCGTATTAACTGGGTTATACTGTCAACCTGGTGATGCTGGTTTAACAACTGGAAAATGCCGAGTTAAAGATAAGAAAGGTTAGAGGATGACTTGGCATAGGGCATAGACTAGAATAGAGATTATATAATTAATGTCTAGTACCTAAGCGCTTTGAGAGCAAGGGCCTTATTTGTCTTATTAAGCAATAATTTCCCAGTTCTGGAACTGTGCCTGGCACATGGCAAGCACACAAAGGAATGAATGAATGTCCTACCTTACATTCATTCATGAGATGAGAGGGCCTGCGTATTGCGAGTTCTCCACTTTAAAAGACCTGAAGTTGTGGGAAGGACAGATGGAGGACAAGGGGCGTGAGAGAGAAGGGAGTTTACCCAGATCTACTTTAAGTCTCAGAGAGAGAGCTCAGGACTCTGGATCTCTCATTGCCTTTTCTCTGGAAGGCTTTTCCTCCACCATCAGAGTATTAAGATCAGAGATTCAAGAGTGAGTTTAGAGGTAAGGAGGCAAAGCAGCTTGCTTGCAGGTCTACTTCCCTGCAAAACTCTAAGGTAAGGTTCCTTTGAGTGAAGGGACATTGTTTTTTTGTCTCTATATAATCAGCACCTAACATTAAACCAAACTAGCCACTTGCTCTCACAAAAGATCCAGCTGCTCGGCGACTCCAGTTAACCACAATCAGTACCCTTCGCTAGCCACTTATTTCCTCCTCTCTGAGTACTGATTATTCCAGACTCCACATTTAGGTAGATAAAAGCCAGCCAGCAATGTGTGCATTAGTGCCCAGTCCTGAGTGGAAGCAAACACAAAAGCAAGGGAGGGAGGAAGACAGAGAAAATTGCTGCAAAGCAGGGAGAAGGAAAGAAAAAATCTTACTGTCCAATGCTCAATGTCAGTAGTTTTAGTATTATAATGTTAAAAATATACATACACAAACCACAAAAAAAGAAAAGCACTCATGTTGCCATCTCAGTCATAGCAGGACTTGGCATAAGCCTTGCTGTGGACGCCAGGTGGGTGTGAACGAAGGTGCCCTGACTGAGGTACCACAGAAGGAGGAGAAGGCACTGAAGGTTGTGTATGCAGACCTGAAGGTGTAAAGGAAAGGAAGGCATCAAAGTCTTACTCTGCATGGAATACTGTATGCCACACTCCCTAGGATCCTAATTGATAGTGTGATTCCATTTTTAAAACAACAGTAAAGGTTTATTTCCAGTTCTCACTACACCCGCATCAAGGGCTGGCTGTGGCTCTGGGACCCAGGCTGCCGGCCCTGCCTCTCCCTGGAGCACCGCCAGCCCTGCTGGCAGAGGGAAAAGAACATGGCACACCATGCATGTGCTCCTAAGGCTCCCACCTGAACGTGACATGTGTCACTTCTACTCACATTTCATAGGCCCAAACAAGTCAAGTAGCCATGCCTGTCATCCACAGGTCAAGAATGTATAATTCTCCCACAGATGGGCACCTCCAGGGAGGAGCACTAAGCTTTTGAGGACAGTCTACAATTGCAGTCATCTTTGTCTTGTTCCCAATCTCGAAGGGAAACATCTCATCATTTCACTATGTTAAGAATGAATCTGGGTAATTATATTTTAAATCTTATATTCGAAGGCCAGGTCACAGACTCTCTGGGCTTCAGTTTGTCGGGAAAATTATAAAATTGGCTAGATCCAGGGTTTCTCGGTCTTGGCAGTATTGAAGTTTTGGTGTGTGGGCTTGTCCTGTGCACTGTAGGGTGTTCGGTGGCATCCCTGCTTTGCCTCCCTAATGCCAGTAGCACCCACTCCAGCTGTGACTACCAAACACGTCTCCCAACATTACCAGATGTCTCCCTGATTGAGAACTGTGGGCGTGGATGACCCCTAACGTCCCTTCAAATTCTAAAAATCAGTGCTCCACTTACCTCTCTTCAAACTGATAAAATCCTTTGCAAAATTTTGGTCACACAAAATTATGCCAGCCCAAGTAAGTAAGAACTCTACAGTCTGCAAAGTGGCATTTTCTAAATCAGGCTTCACCTGCTGTAAACACAGAATCTAGATCCATGAGCCTTCTAATACGCTAACTAAAATTCTATAACCTTTGAAGAGTAAAATGCAATGCAGGGAAATGAGCAAACGATATTCCTGTAGAAGGCAGGGAACCAGATCTTTTAATATAAGTAATGTTTAGGCTCTGGCCCAAGAAGGTTTTGTTCATAAGTGGTTTAGACATATTTTATTTATTCAATTTATATTCTGCCTCTATTCAATTTATAGCCTACATTTGAAGCAGTATATAAAAAGGCATATATAATAAAATAGAGGAAATAATTAAAATTGGGAGAAACAAGTAAGGAACAGAGAAAACAAATATTCCAATCCTAAAAATCAATACCATTTCTGTGATGAGCATAAAACTTAGCTCAGAATTCCAGGATGTCTAAGAAAAAAATGGCATTAAAATAATTATTTAGTTTGCATTGTCAGAGAAGGGGAATTATTTCCAGTGAAACAAGGTTTTTTCTTAGTATTAAACTCAGAGATATGTTTCATGTGGGGTCTTATGTGGGGCACATGTGTTAAAAGGACCTATTAATATATTCTATAGTGTCACAGCAAAAGCTTGTCCTTAGATGAACCTTAAATATAATTTAAAAGCATAACTTTGGTACACAATTTGGTGAAAGTGTTTCTTTCTAAGCTAAAACAACATGGGTAGCTTTCTAATGAAAGCCTTCTAATGACCTAGGTGATCCAAGGATAAGATGCCATTTGCCTACATTAGTGGTTTTTCCAAAGTGTGGTTTGTAGAGAAAACTTTTCTTCAAATAGAACCTTCTAGAGACATCTAGTATATAGAACAGGTCAAGTTAAAGCTAGTTTTTTTCCTTCCTTCCACTCTCTCCTGTCCTCAGAAGGCCTCACCACCTCCTGTCGCAGAGTTCAAAAGCCACTATAGCCTAGAAAATAAAACTTCAATTACCTAGAATGGATTCGGCAATTCAACAAATATTTATTGTGCTAAGTATCAAAGTAAGTATTGTTTCATCTATAATTTATCTTGAAAATATTTTTTTCAGTTGATCTTTCTATGAGAAAATTTATAGTTCCAGGTACAATTTCCTGTCAGGGCCTGGAGTGCCAAGATCCTTAGACTTGGCAGAGTTAATCACCAAGCCCACTTCTATTACGGAAATGAAAGCTGCAGACCAGGGTTCACATCCAGGTGTGAGGTTGTCCCATCTCCTCACAGCACATGGGCACAAAGTGAGCATTTTTCTCAAGAATCCATTTTGGATCCACCATGGAACCTGACCAAGAACTTTCAAAGTTTTTACATTGAGGCAGTTTGGGCCTAAAAATTTTTCAGCACAAATGTTACCAGCGATCAACTACTATTGTGACTTTCTGGCAAGGAGCTATCAGCTAAATCCCAGGTAATTGTTCTCATCTCAATCTCAAGGACCCCCAACTCCATCTCCTTTTCCCTCAGAGCTGAGAACAGAACCCCCCCTGAGCAGTTGATGTCCATTCCTTGCCCCCAGACCCTCACCTGGCCTTGCTCCTTAGTCCTGAACTGAGGCCATCAAACAAACGGCTCACCTAGGCCAGGTCTCACTGTGTGAGCAGAAAACCAGGAACAAAACACTGCACTAGAAGAAAGGGAACTCTGACTCCTTCACTCTTCCACCAAGAGCTTCACAAAGTGTGCTTTTTCAGACTTTCTCTCATGATTCAAACATAAATGGGAAGCCCTACTTGAGACAGAGTGGAGGGTAAGGAAGGTATTTGAACAAGAAGTACAACTTGGAAACTCTTCAATCAGTTCTAAACAGCATGATCTTCTGATGTAACCCACAGCATGAATAAACCATAGAATGCAATCCAATGTAATTGAATGGGATAATACAGAACTAATTAATAGAGTAGTCTCCCAGATTACATGAGCAGTTTACATGTTGGAGAATGTCTACCAACATTACCTTTGTTTTATCAAAGTTGTGTCTTTCTTCTTTGCAATAGGTTAAAAAAATAGAAATTTAAAAATATATCCAACTTTCAATAATAGCAGCAAACACCTACATAGGACCTACTATGAGCCAGGCATTGTTTAGGGATGGTACACACACACACACCGTCTCCTTTAAACTTTCATCTTACCTTATGAGGACATGATTATTCATTTTTCAAGATGAGGAAACTAAGTCACAAGGAAGTTAAGTAAATTCCCCAAGGTCAAAAAGCTAGTAAGTGGCAGGGCCGAGATTTGATGCGAGGAAGCCTGGCTCGAGAGTCTGTGCTCTTAACTGCTACACAAGACTGTTTCTGGGTTTCCCTTAATCAACCACCACCTGGCAATGGAGAAAACCTGTCAAATAAGAACGATTCTCAGCCAATTCCCTGTAATTGCTATGTGCTCATGGAAAGAGAAATAATTTTAAAGTCTAAGCAAAACACAAATATGTATAACTTCAGCAAAACTAAATTCTATCTTCTGGTCTCAAGTCTATCATAAATGTACCATTGCTTTTGGTATCTCAGAATATTTACACCCATTTTATTTTTCATTTTCATTTCATTCTAATAACAGAGAGCCACAGCTTTGTACACATTCATGAATTAAGTAGTAGCTGAAAATATCTGATTATTTTGTGATCCAGATAATCTAAACTTGACTCTGGAAAATAGAAGAGAACATTTAGAATTTATGATTTGGAATGTGAAGCTTCCTTTTGAGTTGATTTAAAACAAGTTTATTATTCCTTATTATAAAAATAATACGTTTTACGTTAGAAAAAATTAAAATACAATCTAGGAAATGGAACGTTAAAACCTATCACCCAATGACAACCAATGCAAACATTTTGGTGTACATCTTTTCAATTTTATTTCTATGCTGATATTAGCTACCATTTATTAGGTATTTAAAGATTGTCAGGCACCAAGCCAAGCACTTACTTATTTCCTTATTCGATTTTCACAAAAACCTACAAGGCAAGTGCTATTATTATTCCCACTTTTTTGTAACAGGCTTAGAGAGATCTTAACTTGCCTTCAGTCAAGGATTACAATCTAGGACTACATACAGCACAGGGACTGTTGATCCTATGATCTCAGTGAGGCAGGCACCCTGTCTATCATCACGGTTTAGGTACTGTGCTCGGTAGAGGCTCACAAATGTGGTTAGCCTTATTTTCCACCAGTCTTACACCTTTTTTTTTTTCATTTAAAACACATTCTCAGGTTTACTTTAACTCAAGTTTTCTCAGCCCCAACACTACTGACATTTGAAGCTGGATGATTCTTTGTTGAGGGGATTATCCTGTGCAATGTAGGAGGCTTGGCAGCATCCCTGGCCTCTACCCACTGGATGCCAGTAGCAACCCTAGCCCCATTGTGACAACCAAAAACGTCTCCAGACACTGCCAAATATCAATGGTCTACAATTGAGAACTGCAGTTTAATAAATCTGTACAATATTTGGAACCTCATAGTTTGGTTCACTGAGACAGGATTGTTTTCCTAATTCACAGAAAAAACTCAATAAAGATTATCTACAACAAAAGATTATCTACAATTTCCATTTATAAAAAGTCGCTTCAGGACTCCTGAATGGGTGGGTCCACATGACTTCTTTGACAGTTGTTTTGCATCGTTTTATTGTGTTTTGTTTTTGAACAGATGAATCCTTGCACATCTTCGACCCAGTCTAACTGTAAATTAGTTTGAGGCAGAGCTTTGGTTATTTTTAATCAATAATCCAAATCCTCTTGGCAAATGAATTCTGACAGAACATCAACTCAAATACTTTATAAAAATCTGAACAGTATATTCCGGAATCTTCTTTCAAGTATCTCTTCCAGTAATTTGAGTATTTCCTCCCATAATTTTCCATTTCATACTCATGAACCTAATTCATCTTTATTGCAATTCCTCTGAGCTCTGATGTAACCTACAGGCTCTCAAGGAATGCTTTGTCCGACTTATCCTGGTCCCCTCTGGATCTTTCTCGACAGACCTCCCTGTGCTTCAGCAAAAGCAGGACACTGTCAGCTAATTAAGGCAGTGTCAGGCATGGGCATGACCCTAGACGAGCCATTTCACCTACACTGTCAGGATGTGCAGTTGTCAGGGAGCTCATTAAAAATAATTTTGATGAAGAGCACAAACACGATTGGCTCCCGCAACCTTCTAAAATCCATTTTATCTCGTGAATTTTTTTTCCTTCAGTAATCATATTGTTTCCTAGAGCGTTAATGGATTCATTCTTGTCCTTGGAGGCCCTTGAAGAACAATCTGTCTTTCTCTTTAACCATCAATGTGCTACCGAAAGAGATTTCTGAATCCAGACGGCAGTGTGCCCCTTTGACCCCCACAACTGAGGAAAAGATACAGAGGGACAGGTTATATTTGGCTTTCTCTAATAACCCCAATGTGTCTATAACAAACACCATAAAGTTTTATTTACCAGGAGAGAGTTCTCCCAATTCATTTACTTTCCTCTATGCAGCGAAAATTTTGCAGTCTAAAATACTGACTCATTCAATGTCAATAAAAAAGAGAAAAGAGACAAAGATAGATTTCATGGTAATAAACTTGCTTTAGTCTTTCAAGTCTGAACCATATATTCTGATTCATTTTCAGTTTACATAGTGGGAAAAAACCGATTGTTAAGTGCATTAGTGAGAATCGGAGCATAATAGCCTGGCCATTAAAACTGCAAAGATTGAAAAAAATACAATAGTAAATCAATACCATCCATAAAAAAGATAAATTCTATAAATTACCAGGATAATTAACACAAGCTGCTACAACAGGCAAATCCGTAAATCTCAATGATTTAACTCAACAGATGTGTATTTCTCACTCAGGTAAAGTTGGAAGTAGACTGGCAGTCCATCTCCATCTTATAGCTATGCCAGCTGGAATATGCACCTCCAAGTCTATGGAAATATCCATGAAGCTTCAGACTATTCTTTTTCAACTAAATATGTTGACTTAGAATAGAATTAGAATTAAAAACTATGAAATTCCAAATTTCATTTTTTAATTAAAGAGCTTCCATTTCCTACCAGGAAACAAAAATTTGAAGAATAAGGGTTAGAGTTACAATAGTTAACATCAATTGATCAGCTATCCTTAGCCAGGCACTGTGCTAAACGTATCATATTCTTTATCTCATTTATTCCTCAAAGCCATATTTTGAAGAAAGATTATGCCCATGTTACAGATATGGAAACTGATTCACATAGAGGGGGAAGAAGATATGACTTCAGACAACATGACTCTGGATTCCACACTCTTACTTAAACACTACCCTATGTCATGTATCCATGTCCATTATTTTTAAACATTGAAAAATCTTTGTCTAAATTACATTCTTCCAAAGATTGTTAATAGAATGTAAACTTTAAGGATGTAGAATGGATGCAGTAGATTGGCACTCAACATCCATTCCAACTTCTTACTAATGAGTCTTCCCTCCAGCAGAGGGTAGAATATTAAAAATTGCAAATTCCAGACTCCTTTGCAGCTAGGCCTTGTAGGGTCATTTAGATGCCACCGATCAGACACATTCATGTGGCATCACAAAGGGGAAGTGAGACTGAGGTATGGCTGTTCTGTCATCAAGCACAGTCGTGGAGGTACTTTCCTTCTCTGTGACAGTGTCACCAGAGGTTGCAGTGTCCAATCCTTCATGGGTGTCGAAGGGGATGATGAGGGGCATTCGTTTGCTGGTGCATATTACAGCAGGCCAGGCATGGCTCAGGAACAGCAATAGTATCTGAGTTTCCTGATCACAACAGCTTTTTCACTGTGGCAGTGTCAGTATAACTCTAAAGCTTGTAGCTTCCCCATATGAGAAATTTGAACAGAAATTCACGAAAAGTTACAAACTCATTCAAAAAATAATTATCCAGGGCCTTCTATTTGCCAGGCACTATACTGTACTAGGTTACTGTACTAGGTAATGGGAATACAATGACAAATAAAATACACACATCCCTGCACTTAAGGAGCTTACAGTCTACTTGGGGGAACAGAAATTAACAAAATAATTATACAAATTCAATCTCCGATTATATTTGCAATCAATGATTACTCTTAAAGTTCTGCCTGCTTTCGTTTAATTTTATTCCCTGGGCAGTGGATACCATCAGGAATTTCTAGAATTCACAACTTACTGAATGCTTAGTCCAGATCATTGATCTTAACCGTCAAACTAAGGTAAATTACCATCAGGAGTTTAGATATCAAATAAAGACAAATTGAAACCAGTAATGATGACAATGCAAAACGTCCAAGACCTGCTTCTGCCAATGGCTACAATTCAATGATTACGGTAAGCACAACTATTCCCTCCTGAAGACGAAGGAAAAAAAAATACAATCATGATGTCAGTGCTGTGGAAAATAATGGGTCATATTGACATGCTGTTAATGGAGTCTGTGTCTCTGGTTGAATCGTATTGATTTCACTAATGTTCTCTCTAGTGTCAGCTCCCTTTCATTTGTTATATGGCACGCCACTTCTCAGCGTGGAGGATCACTGCTCAGCATTATGATGGGTAATGATTTGGCAGGGAGTGTTTTTCAGGCTGAGATCTTTTACCATGTGGGGGGCTCAGTAAGTCATGTTAAAGATTGGATTTAGGTGCATCTGAAGATAGAATGACATTTAAATTATTTTTCTTTCTGGATCTGAACAAATTACAGGTAGTATTATATTATTATGTCATTAGGGTTTCCAGATAGAAAGTAAAGATGCTGTTCACAGAGCCATAGAGTTAACCTAATCTGTAAAAATGTTTTTTGTTTTTTTTTTTAAGTGATGTTAGATATTTATAAGATTATGTCTAAGATGAGAGAGACTAGAATAAAAAAAAGAAAAAAAAAGATTAAGTCATAGCTTTGCTGCAAATAAAGCAAATATAGATAGAGCTTAACTACGACTGAAATAACATCTACCTTCATGTGTTTTAATTTTCAGTATAAGGGGGGAAAAGGAAAATACATATATGTATATATGTATATGATACCTGAAATGTAATACAAAAATATGTTTCAACACTAACAAACAAAATCTCTACCCACCTTAGTACCCTGTACATAATATACCCTAAACTATTACATGAATAAATGAATATAAAACACAAGAGCTATTTTAAGTGGCACCACTGTATTTCAAGATGATTCCAATTTTCATACCAGATTATCAGTATTAAAAGTAAGGTGAAGCCGGGCATGGTGGCTCACACCTGTAATCCTAGCACTCTGGGAGGCTGAGGCAGGAGGATCGCTTGACCTCAGGAGTTCGAGACCAGCCTGAGCAAGAGCGAGACCCCGTCTCTACCAAAAATAGAAAGAAATTAATCAGACAACTAAAAATATATAGAAAAAATTCTCCAGGCATGGTGGCGCATGCCTGTAGTCCCAGCTACTCGAGAGGCTGAGTGAGGCAGGAGGATGGCTTGGGCCCAGGAGTTTGAGGTTGCTGTGAGCTAGGCTGATGCCACGGCACTCTAGCCCGGGCAACAGAGTGAGACTCTGTCTCAAAAAAAAAAAAAAAGTAAGTTGAATCAGCTAGCTCTTATTCTTCAGTCTTGATATTGAAAAACTCACCATTTCTACCTATTTTTCCAGAATCTATATTGAGGCTCAATTAAAACAAAAAAATGGGGCAATTCCATTTTCAAGATAAATGAACATTGCCTCTCTAAGAGTGGTTACTTTTATTTTAACCATACTTACGGAAATATTTCTAAAGTATACAATAGATCTTTTAAAGCTAGCTTAGCTTATAATAGCTTAGCTTTTTAAAGATAAAACCTTTTCTTAATGACTCATGAAATTATAAACATCTTGTCAAAAGGGGCAGTATAAGGCATGCTGGGAGAGATTTCCCTTGCTATGTGGGTTCATCTTGCATGAATGAGCTAAAGCTGCCCAGTGAAGGTGGGCTTTGTTCCAGAAGAGGATGACATCCAGAGTGAGCTAATCCAGCAGTTGGGACATGTCCATGGGAGGGGTAGTAGCTACCATTTGTTGAATCTTAAGTATGTGCCAGACTAAACCATGTGCTAAGTATGTGTTAGATGCCATACACGTTACCTACAGGCATAACCATGGGACATTATTATCCCCATCTTATGGGTGAGAAATCTGAGGCTCATAGAGTTAAATATTTGCCGAGAGTGACACAATTAGGAAACGGTGGAGCCTAGACTTGAACACCAGGCTGTCAGGCCCAACCCATTCTAAATGAGGAAAGCTCGGTGTCCAAGGCAGGCAGTTTTGTAACACCTCTTGAGTGGGAACCCCAAACTACAGGTAGAAATTAACTTCTCTCTTTTCCTGTCTAGGAAGGGGTTGGCAAGCAGCTGGGAAGAATGTCAAGGTACCGGGTAAATGGGTGGGATTCAAGGCAGACCCCCAGTCAAGGGGATGGGTAACATGGCAACTCTGGCTTGGTGATACAAATATCTGGTAATGACAGAGACACAGCAAATACTGGGTCTTTGGCAGCTAGACAACTTCGGAATCCCACCTGCTGGTGAACTGATTCTCTCTGGACACTCCTTGCCAGGACTGGCTTTGGGGACCAAGTAGTTAGTGCTTTATTAACAGATGAAGGATAGTAATGGCTAAAGCTGAACAGGACAGGGAGGATACAGTTATTGTACCACAATGTTACAGTAACAGCTGAAAAGGCCACTGGGATGCACTGTTACTGTGTCTACATTAAATAGCCCAGAGCACTATGCTTTTTATAGTTTTTCTCTCTTCCTTCCCTGGCAGCCTACCAGTACTCACTTGTTGCTGTCAGTAGGTCTAAATAGCAAATCCTGTGTCCCCTACTCTCTCCACTTGTCTTGTTGAAAAAATATACATCTTGGCAGCCACGTTTATATCCTAGACAACTGGTAAACCAAACTTGTTTGATGGTGTACAAATAACATACAAATTATGGGTCCCATTCTTTCATGCACTCATTCAACAAGCATTTTTTAAGCATTCTTAATCAAGAGTAGCAAGCACTGTGCAAGGTCCCAGGAAAACAAAACCAAAGAACACACTTCCTTCCTTCAAAGGGCTCACAAACCAACGGGATGGACAGGAGGGAATACAAGCTGGATGCCGCAGGATGCAGCAGAGGCTCTACGAGAACTCTGAACAAGTGTGAGAGCTTCAGAGAAGGAAGCAAAGCCATTCATGAGAGTCACAGATGGCTGTCCACAAATAAAGTGCATGGGCTTCTTGACATACAGGGACAGGGATCAAGTCTGCTACCTCAGAGTTCAAAGAAAATAACTAAAATTTGTTGAGTGCTTACTATATATCAGAGGTGTTCTTTCCACATAGTTACTCATTTAATTATTATGAAAACCTTAAGGTATTGCTATTATTATTTAATATTATTATTTTAAATAACTTATTGTTCAGATGAACTATTATTTTTTTTTTAATTTTCATTTTATATATGGAAGCTGAGCCACAGAGAAGTTAAATAATTTGCCCAAGGTCACACAGCTAGTCAGTGGGGAGCCTGGATCTAAGATAGACAGTTTAATTCTAAAGCCCACACCTCAACCATGCAAATGTATTACCACCGCCAACTGTTAGCACACAGTAAGATGCTCAATAATTGATGATCAAATTAAAATTCAATAAACTTTGTGACATCTGTTTTATTTATGAAAGGCCCTGGCCTCCTTTGAGGTTCTGAAAGTGCAGGTAGAGGGGAGGTCACCCTAGCGACCTCCAGTTAATAAAGCATCAATCCACTGTTAAAACAGCTGAGCAGGTCAGCTCCAACTTACAAATCCACTGTGTTCCCAATGTTCATTTAGAGGCCTGTATTCTGAAAACATTTTCCCAAATATTATTAAATGGGCTAAAGTGTCCTATCTACCACCAAACCATATTTTAATCTATAATGCTACTAAAATGTCACACATTGGCAATACCAGTAACCAAAGAAAAATTGACAAGACACTTTTTTATGTAACCAATGCTAGAGCCCCCAAAAAGTAAGTTTAAGAGAAGATTAGGAGATAGATGGACCCTTATATTAAAATCCCAAAGGGCTTGTGGTTTAGAGACAAAAATTTGTAGGTAAAGGCAACAATTACTATGTTTACTTTCCCTTCGGTAATATTAATAGTAACAGCTAACATTTATTAAGCACCTATTACCTACTCTACTATTCTCATTTGTCCTCACAAAACCCTCTATGGTGTGATTACATTCCTGCTTTGCAGGTGCAGAGACTGACACACAGGGAGGTTAAATGATTGCCCACGATCGCACAGCAGAGACGATCTGGCCCATGCAATCTGGCTCCAGAACCCCTGCTCTTAATCATTAACACTGCAGTGAATATGTGGAAATATTCAGGTGAAAAGTAAATTTCTAAGGTGGAATTCACTAAGCTTTGGCCAGTGAAAGACAGAAGTAAAGGGTGGGAGAGGAGAAACACAGAAAACAAGCTGCCGTGCTGGGAGCATGAAGGAAATGGGGTCAGATGGCCCCTGGCACCATCCAATAGGCAGCCCTGAGCACCCAGTAATCTTGGGTGAGGAAGCAGTAATGGTGGGAAGCACCCTTGATTTATCACTTTTAATATTTTGACATAGAGTGTGGAGTCTTCCTTTCATTTGTCCTCCTGCCCGAGGCCCCCAAAATCTTTAGGGGTCTGCTGAAAATCTGTTAATACAAACTATCCAAAGAAATAATAATAACAATACACCTGCATTTGCTCCTACCAACATTTCATCCCTTCAAGAGAAGGTAAACTCTTTAGCATTCATGTAGAGTCCCACATAATATTTGTATCTATATATAAAAAGTACTATAAAAAGGCATATGCATAAAAAATGAGATTCAAATTGACACACAGAGGCAGGGATCAAGTACTTTTCTCTGAAAATAAGACACCAGACTCAAAATAATTATAATAGACATGAGTGATTTCTAAAGAATTTCATCTGCTGAATCAATATCTAATATTCTCGAAATGACTCCAATTAACATCCAACTTTATTATGTTTTAACCCATGAGAACCAGACCTTTGGTTTAGAGAAATAATAATTATAACTAACACATATATGCCAGTAATTATATTCCAGGCAATAATTCAAAGTGTCTTATATTTACTAACTCATTTAGTATATATATGTCTTTCTCTCTGTCTCTGTCTTTGTCTCTCTCTGCTTTCCCCTCTCTCTTCCTCTTGGTCTCTCTATGTGTGTGTATATGTGTTTATATAGAGACATATACATATATATTTATATACACACATGTATCCACATTGATAATAGCTGATATATACTAATCCAAGGATGATCAACCTCAGCACTATTGACTATACTTGAGTCATATAACTCTGTTTTTATAGGACATTCAGCAGCATTCCTGGCCTTTACACACTAGATGCCAGTAGCAACCCTCAAATGTAACAACCAAAAATATCTTCAGACATTGCCAATGTCCCACCCAGTGGGGGTGGGAAGGAGAAAGCGAAATTACTCCCAGTAAAGAACCACTGATATATGCTAACTCATTATCTCTCTGTGTGTGTATATTACTATATACATATGCAAGTGTAGGAGTATGTGCATACATATATACATGTGTATATGCCTACACATTTCTGTTATTCACTTCTAGAGACAGAGGGAAAAATTATAATATGTATAAATACATGTAGGTAGGTAGACAAACACATAAAAACCCAATGAAGTAGGTACTATTTTTAACATACACTTTTACAAATGAGAAAATGGATATACAGAGATGTTAAGTAATTTGCCCA
>CAUYPO010052782.1:0-13127 GCA_963574435.1 Cheirogaleus major
AATCTCTCATGAATTAGGAAGAGATATTACCCTACTTAAGATGTTTGTGGCTGCTTCCATGTAAAAGTCACTTGGCAGTACAGGAGTGAAAGGGAAGTAGCTAAAAGGATGAGGAAATGTTGGCCACTCATTTGGAGGCCACTTTAAATCTTATTTAGTAAAATAATTAGGAAAAGAAGGCTAGGAAAGAATGTGTAGTTCCTAAAGAAAGAAAATCTGTATCGCTTTAAGATATCTCCATATTGCTTTCCACAGAGTTTGAACTAGTTTGCAGTCCCACCAGCAGCTCACATTTTAATGCAGCTCTTTTCTGCTGGATCAAGGGGTGGAAAACAACTCAGTCCCTGACTTCAAACTATTCCTTGGCTTTATGACTTCTCACTCCAAAACTGTCCTGGATACCTTTCTGGGCTTCTCAGAACCCTAAAAGACACAATCGTAAGTCATGGTGCCAGACAAATTTTACTTTTCCATTGAGCTGCTCTGGCCCATCTTATTCTTCTTGCTAGTAAACAGAAAAACGGTCTCAGATTAGTGTTTATCACCAAGTTCGGTGACTTATGGTCTATGGTTGATTTCATCTCGATTCCGGAATCTCCCAGGAGACACGTCAACTGACTATGCTGACCATTTGTTTTGTTTGAGAAGCCAAATAATCCAGAAGTCTTTAGACAAATAATACATTTTTTAATATTATGAAATGAAAACATAGGTTCATGCTACCAATTCTCCAGTAATTCCTTCCATTGTGTTCTCTCTGGAAATGAAGTGAGGCATCTTGCTTCCCAAGCATTCTGAGGCAACTTCATTTGATTGGTTTATTTAGCTGAAGCCAATTTTCTCAATGTTTTTTCCTGCAGTGCTTCTCAGGCCAAGTGCAAATGATTTAACAGTCTATTTGCAATGTTAGTTGCTGCCATCTAGCGGCTTTTGTGAAGGAGTAGTGTGATTCTTCAGATGCTTTTCAAAAGACAGGAAGAGTCCTGTCTTGAAGAGTTCTTGAAAACAGATAGCACTTAACCTTTATCAGAACTGTGTATTTAAGTAGAAAGACTGAGAATAGAAGAAAGGGGTCTGTGATTAATTACATATTCATACTATCAAAACAAAAACCTAGCCTAAGAAATTATGGCTAGATGATTTTAAATAGCTAAAAAAACTTGTCTTCGTCAGGCTCGTTTCTTCAATAATGCTCCATGAACAAATACTTCAGTCTGTTTTGATGGTTTGTTTTGATGTCGTTTCTTATTTACTTGAGACACTATGGAAGTCAATGGACTCCAACCTAGAAAGAAATCCTCAGAATCCCTAGGAGAGTTTTGAAAAACATACATCCCCAGGACATAACCCAGATCTGTTGAATCTCAATCTCCAGTGAATGACCCAAGGATTTCTTTTTTTTTTAATTCCAGGAAATGTTTTATCTGATGATAAAACATTTTGGGAAACAAATAGTAGAGAAAAGAGGATGGGATTTGGAACTGGACAGACCTAAGCTTGAATCCTGGAGATGACACTAGCTGTGCAACTTTGGACAAGGCACTAGCCTCTCTGAAATAGGGAATCATCATAATTATCCACAGGGCTCACATGGGGATTGAATGAGATGACATATTTAAAACTTTGGGCATGATATGTAGTAATGGCTGCAAAGTCATATAAGCAAAATCAGAACCAAATCCTGAACATTCTCCTAATTCAGAGGATGGACAAACACTTCCTTGATCTCCCCCACCTCCAGAAATCCCCTTTAGTCCTGGCAGACTCTTCCTCCCATAGGTGTCTTGAGGGTCCCCTCTCCCTTGGCCTCCCTTCCCTTCCTCTCCTCCCCCTGTCCCTCCAGTGTGCTGACTTGATCAGCTGCTGCCTCCTGTGCCAGCAGGTCCCATTTGCTTTGCATCTCCATGTCCTATAGAGTTGCGAGCCAGGGGAACAAACAAACTTCTCTTACTAGTACTAATCTTGTCATTGTATCTTTGCTAAGTTATTTTAAAAGACCCACTTCCTCATCTGAGGTGAGAATGGGACAGAGATGACCACTTCCTACCACAAATGCAAATTAGCGGGCATGCGTCTAACGTAAAGATGAGTTCTTTCCCCGTGCTGTCTCTTCCCAGTCTCCGTATCCTTTGCCCTCCTTTTCTTCCTTGGGCTGCTCTAGCAGAAAGGGCTGCTGGCTGCTCTTCCCAGAACAGGTCAGGGCCAGGCCCAGGGACCAGGAAATGGATCTACAGGGAAGTAGCTGTGGGAGACCAGCAGGTGCTCCCCATTACAAGTGCTGGATACTCAGTACATATTTTCTGTGATCCTGCTCTCTCTTTTACCCTGGTCAAGCTGACTTCCAAGTCTGCTCCTTGATAATGCAAGAAATCAAACCAAAATGAAAAAGAATTTTTAAATAAATTAGCACTTGCGTTCAGCGTTGGACTAAGGTATGAGTGGTGCTTGCGCTGTTGGCCGCAGCATGACGTTCTCCTGGTTTTCTTCCTACTTCTCCAGCCATCACCTCCCAGTCTCCTTGGCCAGCACATCCCCAGCTGCCAGCCTCTCTATGCTGGAGCTCCTCGAGTCAGCCGTCCTTGGCTCTGTTCTTGTCACTCTCGACCTTGTCCCCGACCTTGGCTTCACTCATGCTCTACCCAGGGATAATTCCCCAAAATCTCCAACACAGACCTCTCCTCCGAGCCCCATGCCTAATTATCTACTCAACATCTACACTGGCATTTCCCAAAGGTGTCAAAAATTCAACCTGCTCCAAACCACATTTGTATCTTCTTTCTATATGCCACCCAAACTACATCTTCCCCTAGGTTCTCCATCTCAGGCAATGATAACACCATCCACCCCTTGGATGGGGATATCATTTGGTCATTTGGAGACTCCACTCCCCCCCTCCCCACCAACCAAACTAATCTTGTTTGGTTAGGTTTAGATATTTGTAGAGTTCATCAATTTCCCTCTCTCAACACCAGTCCATCATCATTGTCCTCCTAACTGATCTCCCCACATCCATAATTGCTCCTTGCTAATTAAGTTTCCACACTGCAACCAGAGTGATTAAAGCAGATGTATTCATGTCACTCCTTTGCTTAACACATGTCAATGGCTTCCTATTGCCCTTGAGAGACCAACACCTTTAGAATGGCCCTTCAGGCTCTACATGACCTGACTCCCATCTAACCTCCCCAGTCTCATTCTGGGACACTCTTTCCCTGACTATGAACTTAAGCCATCTAACTTCTTTCAGTTCCTTCAACGTATCATGCAAGAAGGGCTGGAGGCAGATCTATTGACATGAATCTCTGCCCTGTCTCAGTGAGCCCTTGGAACTCCAGCATGATCTCCCCCACAAAGCCAAGCCCCTGCTAGGAAAAGACATTGCTAAGATTTGTTAGCACATTTCATTTTAAATGTGTCTCATAATCACTGTTGACTAACACTGAGGAGACTGAGAAAGCTTCTTTGGAGATAACAAAACCAGGACACTTCCCTAAGGACTAGAAAAGTTCAGCTGGGTAGTTAAAGGATGAAAATTAAGTAACTTCCTGGTGCCTCTTTTATCACTAATATTCTAAGACCCTGGTTGTTTGATAACTTTGGATGTGGTGCCTTAATGCAGACAGTAAAAGATTCTTAGTCTTTTGACCAATATTTGGATCAATAAGTCACTGGCAATGGTGCAACAGAACAACAAAGAACCCAGGTACATTGAAAAGCCTTTTGCACCAGTACAACTGTAAAACTGTTAGAATCACCTTCCCTGCAGGCTCTCAGCAATAAGTGCTGCTTTTCCAAAGTTTACTGTCTGCTTTATTGTGTTTTACCATCTCATGGCATGAGGAATGCTGACTGCTCTAAATGTTGCACTTCTAGAAGCTCGAACCCATTGACTTGCCACAAGTAATTACTTCTGAAAGGCTTCTGAGCCAGCGAGGAGCTGGGACAATGCACAAAGCAAAGGTAGGCTGTGCAGCGACCAGAGGGTGGTTAACTGGGGGCAGGCTGCCAGGGATCAGGGTGAGCTGGCCTTTTCATGTACTCCCTGCACAGAAAAGTTCAAGGACAAATCAAACTGTTCAGTGATTCAGAGTCAGAGCGTTTTAAAACTATCCCCTCTCTCCTGTGCCTGTCTCCAGCGGGCAGTTGCTCTTCCTTCTTGGATGTGCTCTGGGCCCTTTTCTGTTTCATGATGAAAACAGGGCAATGCAGATGAGAGAGAAGAATTTTACTTGGAAATTGGTGATTCTAGACACTTTCAAATCTGTGAAAAATCCAGCATGACTCTTCCCTTTCATTCCTCCCCTCAGTTTAAAACTTTCTCTTCATTCTCAGTTTGCAGGAGAAATCTTATCCATTATACAAATTGTCCCTGACTTATTTGCCACAACCTCACCAAAAAGAAATCATAGCAAAGGTCTTTGTAGGTCTTCTCCCTGCTGTGCACTTGTAATGCTCTCCTGGGCAGGACTCCTCTCATGCTGAAATGAAAGCGGAGAGGTGGGAGTAGATTTTAGACACTTTACACTCCTAAATTCATTCTGGAGCCAGCTAGATGCTTCTGTGCGGCTGGCTGGCTTAGTAAAGGATGCCCAGGTACTTTCAGATGCTAAAGGCCATGTTCCTAGTGTGACAGCACCTGTGGAGATGGGCCCCTCCCTAAGTTTCACATCACTGACAGTCACTGTCCACAGGGCAACACAAAAGGTGTCGCTGCACACATCCCTTCCCTTTCCTGGCAACAGAAAATGACAAATGAAGGTATGTTCACCTCTGGCTGCCCTCAATAACTGTCTGCACTGTCCCACTGGAGCTTGTGATGGACCAGGGGGTGGGGGAGGGGATTACCAGAGTCACAAATAATCAACTTCAAATCCTCCCTAAGCTGCAATGTCCTCCAAGGCTTACATTGGCACAGAGAAACACACTCTGTAGAAGTAGCTTACATTTAACAATTTGGTGGCTCCCTTCTCATTTCATAGCCAGCCCATCAGGCAAAAGAGGCAGAGAGAAATAGGAAGATTTCATCAAACCAGAACACATTCCTGGGGAGAGAGTAATAAGCCTCTTTTGATAGGGGAAGTGATATCTCGTCAAAAATGAGATGTGGAAAGAGATTTCCATTTAAGGTTTGCAAAACTCTACAGGAAACTTAAAAACTACGTCATCTACACAGCAAAGGGCCACTTCATTCACTGATAACACAGAGGACTGGTCAGGGACACACAACAGTCTATCTTTGTCATCACAAGAGATCTCTGTGGATTATGACTGATTGATGAAGATCTCAGTTTATGCCAGAAAAGGATGTAAGGTTGTGGATTGCAGCGTTAGTAACCAATGGACCCCATACTAATGGTTGTGTCATCTTTCGTATCAGGAACTGGAAAAGAAAATCCAAACGCCACTGTATACTTCTGGGAAAAGGCAATATTTGCATAAGATGCAAATGCTGGAAATGAACCGTAAAAGACAAGAGGTAAACATGAGAAGACAGAAGAGTGTCACATCTACCAAAATTAAAACCACATAACCACAGCCGTGGTACATGAATATAGTCAAACATACATATCCAGTCTCTGCTTAGCATTTTAAATCTAGTCACTGGAGCTAAAGGTTCAGCAGTTAAAGCTGGGAATAATCAGGAAGATCCCTTCTGTAACAGCCTCGTTGAGCCTTTTCTCTGTTTTCAGTCCTCCCAAGGATGTGTGTCTCAAGGCTCCCTTTTTAAAAATAGGTTGCTCCTGTGACATTCTGGGCATAGGGAAATGGGGTTAGCTCATTTTGACTGGTTTAGTAAAAGGGAGGAGGGTGAATTGGTCTTTATTCTGATACCTAGGCCTCTCTCCATAACTCATGCCTTAGAATTATCTTATAAGAAAGATCTCTTGTAACAAGCCCCTTTACCAATAATGTTCTATAACTGTCATATTCCAAATTCCTCCCTCTAGGAAATGAGGTTGTATATACTGCCCTCTGCAATTCCAAACATACCAGCTAGCCTGCAGAAAAACAGTTTTATAAGGGTCCTCATCTTAATTGAGCCATACCTTTTTGAGACTATGGGTATAGTCTCTTTCCTCTAACAAGCCTGTGAATAAAGGAAGTTTCCATACCTTCTAATAGGAAAGCGAAACCATGTTCTGGTTAGGGGACTGCAGACAACCACCGACAAGCCTATGACTTGCAAAGTGGCTGATCTGCTGATCTATTCTGGTAAAGGTTGCTTGGGAAGAACATTAATCATTTATAGCTGATTATTTTCAGGCCCAAATGGAGTTGAAGAAAAGTCTTCACAGGGAAGCAAGAATTAATAACCAAAAACTGAGGGACCATAAAACCAAGAAAATCCTTCAAAGCATCCCAAGGAATAACGACCATGACCTTCTAACCATATTTCCTGATGAAACCTTGAATAGAAATCCAGGTGAGTCACGTAAATTTTTTAGTAAAATATTTCAAGTGTTTTTTTTTAAGTGTTACCAGATAAACTCCCAGGGTGGGTGGTGATGTGTTGAGAAGACAGCAAACAGCCTTGGGTTCCTGCTGAGATTTTATTTCCCAAAATATAGTGGGTAAGTTGTCATGTAATTTTGGATGGCTGGGAGGAAAAGACATAAACTTAAGCTTGGTAATAAAATGTCTCTTTCTTTTTATGGGTTTAATACTCTTTGCATGCATTATTGCAATCCTTGCCCCATAACTAGGAGAAAAGGCAAAATAGCCCCATCTTGTGATGGGAAAGAATGAAGCACACAGAGATATGTTCAATTGCCTGCCGTCACATGGCAAATTTGCATCAGCCAGGATGGTACCTTATGCAGGCACTCCTCTCCCTTGCTGCACCCTTTCCACAGCAGGTCAACGCTCTTTGGCACATTTAGAAGGTCTAAAATGAATCCAGCATCACTGCCCATCCAAGCTTGCCCCTGCTGCTGTATTTACTGTCTCAGTGTGTCATGTCACTCAGGCTAGAGATCTAGGGCCTTTTCAGCCCTTCTTCTGTCTCTTCCTACAGCTGGTCAGTCACCAAGTTCTGTTGATATCACCTAGCACTGAAACCTGGCCTCTGTTCCATTCCCAATAGTATTGCCTTAGGTCCAGCCCTCGTCCTGTGACACCAGGGCTCCAGCTGTAGCCTCCTGACCGGGCTCCTCCCCTTAGGTCTGACTCTCTGTCCACCAGCCCTCCACCTGGGTGGCTCTCAGTGTGGTCCCCAGTCCACTAGCATCAGCATCACCCAGGAACTTATTAGAAGGACAGACTCTGAGGTCCCACCCCAGACCTACTGAATCAAGACCTGCATTTTATCAAGATCCCCAGGCAATTCTCATGTACACTGAAGTTCTAGAAGCACTGTACTAATATCAGAGTAATCTTATAAAATGCAAATCTGACCACTGTCATTCTCCTGCCTAAAAAAAAAAGTCCTCAATGGTCTCTGTCTGCCTGAAGACAAAGTCTAAACTCCTTAACACAGAACTCAGAGACTTTTAGGATCTGTCACCTACCCTTCTAGCTTCATCTTCCTGCTCCAGCCCCCACGCTCCAGCTGGGCCAAATTGCTCTGCCCTCTCAGGTTGCGCTGTGCTTTCCAACCGTGTCCACAACCTCTACGCCACAGTGCCCCACCAATTAGAGCTCCATTAAGTTTTCTCTGTCTGCATTCCCCCAGGGCAAGCCCACAGTTGCAAATGTGCAGTATTGTTCACACACAGAGATCGCTGCGCTGTGAGCCAAATCCCCACATCAGCAGGGCTGACCGCTAAGAGAGCTGCAGACAAGCTGGCCCAGTCTCTGGGGGTCTTGAGCTTCTAAGATGCAAAATCGCATGCTGAAAGAGACACTGTCCCCACTCAGAGGAACAAGATGCTTAATCAATAAGTTAATTCAATAAGAAAGGGCTGAATAATTCAAAATCTACTTGGGGCATCTATTTAACCTATACTCCCAAGACTCAGAATGAAATATGCTTTGTAGTCACATAAACAATTTCTACAATTTAAAAAATGCCTTTAAAATATATAGGTGAAACAACCAAGAAAAGAGCCTCAGCTAAAGGTAGACACTTGGCATCATCTCTTGAGAGCAGGCCAAGAAAAGCCAGCATTGTTCACCAATGAAAGACACCCCAGACCTGGAGGAGACCAGGAGAGACTGGCACATGGAGAAGGGGGTTTTCCTCCGATCTCCTGAAGGCTTTTTAAGCTGCTTCATTTTGTTCAAGCTGAGGTTTGTTGAATACTTACTATAAGCCAGGTCCCGTGGTCCACCTTTAGCATGCATCATCTCATTTAATCCTCACACAACCTATTTAATAGAAGGTAGGAGTTACTATTTGCCCAGTGTGACAGAGCTAGGACTCAAGGCCAGGTCTTTTTGACCCGCCCTCTCACATGACCTCATCAGGACACCAAGGACTTGAAGCTTGGTCAAGGACACCCTTGGGAAAGTCTGAGACTCTTCAACCTTATCTCCAGGAGAAGATTACACTCTGTGACTTCTGAAAGGAAGTGAAAGCAGCTGGTAGACATCGGTGTTCATGTTCTCCTGGAAGTGACAGGGGCAGGGAGGAGGGAGATTAGAAGGAGTAACTCAGGCAGAAGCCAGTTCAGGTGCCAGTCTGGGAGGTGTGGCTGCATCAGTGGTGCCCAGCCCGGGTCACCAGCAGAATCAACTGGGAGCTTTGCAAAAACACCCAGTCTGGGGTCCCAACTTCATCCTACTGAATCAGTATCTCTCTAGGTTGGAGGTGAAAGAATTTTACTTTTTAAAAGTTCCCCAAGTGATTTTGAAGATTAGCCAAACTTTGAGGGACTAGATAACCCTTGAGAGCTCTTTCAACACTTCAATTTTATGAGAATCTTTTTATTTGTAATGACTGTGTGTGTGTGTGTGTATAAATACACATGACAAAATGAGTCTAGAAAATGTAGATTTTGCTAGCATGAGATAGAGAAGAAATTCTAATTTTTTCCATTATAATGAAATCATAATTAATTAGAATCTCATGGAATGAGACATCTGCCTCAACTCATTTGCCTATTGCTGAAGTTGTTGTTGGAAGTAAGGCGAGTGAAAGTTGTTTGATGGTGGAGAGCTTGCAGTGCCTGCAGAGTTTACCATTCCGTTCTGTGCTTTAATTCTCATTGTACAGCCATGTACATGTGAAAGTATAAGATATTGGGATAATAATGGATAGAGCTAGTATTTATGAAGCAGCTCTAAGCATTTAAAATGCATTATGCAATCACTGTATCAACTTTGTGAGGTGAGGATTATCACCACCTCTCTTTTACAGATGAGGAGTCTAGATACAGAGAGGCCAAGTCACACACGCAAGGTCACAGCCAGCCAGTGAGAGGTGAAACTGATCAGTGCTGCACACACAGGGCACCTGACTCCACAGCCAGCAGACTTCACCCCTGCCACTTGGCATATGTTCTAGCAATGATTCCTTTTTACTTATTCCCAGAGAGCATCTTTGATTTCTTTCCTTGTCTTCTAGAAGTAGTTTGCTTTGCTCTCTCCTAAAAGTGGAGCATAGCCAAGATCATATACTTACATGAGCATTCTGCTAGTCAGAGTCTGGTAATTAAAGTTCCTCTGCACCGTCTCCATTTACTTCATGATCTATTCACCCATTCCTGTTCCTCTTTTGAAAGGTGGGGTGAGAGTTTTAGCTCTCTTGTGAGATAAAAGTCAGTCTTTGTTTTCTGCTGCCTCTTTAAAATGAAATCACTCACACCTTAATATATATTTTACATACATTTATATAATAAATGCTACATATGATCATATAACAAATATAACTATATATAACATACACAAAATGAAGATCACTCTTTTTGGTGTACAATCCTATGAGTTTTAATGTATTTATGTGGCTCCTGCCCTTTCCAGACACCATGATGTGAATGCATTGAGTAGAAAAGAGCATTGGAATGAAAGTCATTCCCTGAGTCCCAACAGTGCATTTACTAAATGTCTCTCCTTGACACCAGAGACCTTTCTTATTCCTAGAATAGTGCTTGCTGGCACATAGTATCCTTTCAACAAATATTAACTGTATATTTTTCTATATGCCTTTAATCTATATAGATAGAGATTATATCATAGCTAAATTTCAGTTATTTAACCTCCATGAACCTCAGTTTCCACATAGGTAAAATGGGAGTAAAGTATTGTCTACCATATAGAGTTTATGTGAAAATTATTCAAATAAGTGTAAAAGCACATTATAAAATGTAAAGTGCCAGAGAAATGTACGGGAATACGGACAAAACTGAAGGAGGATGGAATTGATGTCATATAGTGAAAACAACCATATGCTTCAGGGAAGGGTCACCCTAAATCCATCATTTAAATCTCACCTTCACAATTCTGGTCTTATCTGGCCACCTGCACTAGTTTTCTATAAAATATCTTGTTTTGTTCTGTTTTTTAAAATATATCTTTGTGAAATAACTGTGACATTGGGTTTGATATAGTAGTGATACATTTTTCTAAAACACATAAAAAACACAAGCATCAAACACTTTTCATGCTTTATATGATCCTTGTACCACCTAAATCACTTCCTATTTTTCTCCCACTGGCATCTGTTGCTTTCTTCTGTCCCCAAATTAATTTTGAAGTAGGATACATTTTCCTCTACTCTGCTCATCCAAACTCCATTTAAGTTTTTGAAGGTTGTGTTTTTATTTTTATTTTTTTAAGTCTATAAACCATAGAGAATAGACAAGGATTTATAAAAATGTAACAAGTAATAAGACATATAGCTCAGAAGTCCTCAAATTTTAATGTTGTGTGCACAAAACTATGTGTGTAATACCTTATGAGTGACAAGGGATTGATTTTCAAGGATAAAACTGAACGTGTGAATTTTGTTTCACACACTAACTTTAGACCTGAATTATCATAACATCAACAGTGTTGTGGGACTTAAGCTATCATTAATATTACATTATATCCCACCACTAACAGACATTCTCTTCCTGTTTCAAAGCTTCTGCCTCTAGCTGGATGTTCTGGAAAATTCCTCTTCCCAGTCTAAGCGATGTCTTTAGTAGTTTTGGGCTCATTTGCAGAGATGATTGACACCCTGAGCCCCAATGAATGAAACCTTTCCCAGGTCCTAGCTACCAATACTTGCTGACTTCCCACCTCCCAAAATTCTCTGATAGCTCATTTGTTTGTTCATGTATTCATTTACTCATTTGGCAAATACTTAATAAACATATACTAGGTTCCAGGCATTCATCATATGGTGATGAGCCAGGTAGATGTGGTTCCTGGCTTGTGAAGCTTACATAGTATACAGACAGTGAACAAGGAGATGTTCAACAAGAGTATAACTGGAAGACCTATTAATAACATCTGTGGAGTCAGAGAAAGTTTCCATGAGGAAGTGACATTAAACTGAGACATGAAATAGCTGGAAGAAGGGGGCAGGAGTTGCATGTGAATATGAGGACCAAGGGTGCTGGAACGTTCATAGCAGTAATTAATAACAGCACGTGCAAAAGCCCTGCAGTAGGAAGGAACATGATGGACTTCGGACACTGGGTGGAGGAGAGACTGGAGACTGGAAATGGTTCTGAAGACATAGAGGCAGGGTCATGTCCGATAAGGATTCTGAACTCTATCTTCAGATCAATGGGAAGCCATTGATAAGGCAGGGGACTGGCACAATCAGGTTGATATTTTTAAATATCACTCTACACTGTGGAGAATGGTTGGGAGGGGAAAGCAAAAGAATGAAAAGAGACCAGTTATAAGACATGGCAAAAGTGGGAGAGAGAGATGGTGTTTGGACCAGGACAGCAGGGTGATGATGAGGATGGAGAGCCAGAGCCAGATAAGGAGCAGAACTGGCAGAACCTGGTAATGATTTGGATGTGAGTGCAGAGAGACAGTAAGAAGGGCAGGTGTATTCCTGGGTTTCTTGAGAATTAGGAAGACAATGGAGCAAAGTTGTACTGTTTGCTCAATTATGGAAGCCAGGAGTGGAAGCAGTAGAAAGAGAAGAGGGAAAGAGAAAGAGAATGTGATGCCAGTTAGACATCAAATGAAGGTGTCCAGTTTTACAAAAAAGTCTACAGTAGCTTAGGACACTGGGTACTACCTAAATGAAAAGCTTATGTAAATACATACGCATGTAAATCTAATTACACACCAAAACTAAAGTCTCTCCTAATAAAAAATACTATAAAGTAAAATAGAATACCTGACTCATTGAGTCCCCCAGGCCTTTAGGTCTGGAGTGCAGGCCAAGCACCTGTTTCTAAAAGGCTGCACAAGTGACTCTGATATGAAGCCAGCATTGATGTGAAGGTGAGAAGTGTATGTCACGTGCCTACCACATAGATGGTCGATAAAGAGCATAGGTAACATCACCTGTGCAATATTCTTGCACAAAATGTTTAACCTTAATCACAAGGAAACAATCAGATAAGCCCAAATTTAGGATCAGTCTGAAAAATAATTGATCTGAGTTTTTAAAAATGTCAATGTTAGGAAAACATGAAGAAGACAATTAAGATGAGGGAGGAGGGGAGAAGAAAAAGGAAGAGAAAGAGGGTGAAAAGGAAAGAGGAGGGAGAGAGAAAAAGGGAGAGAGGGAAAGGATAGGGGAGCTTTCTTGAATTAAAGGAGATGAAGAAACAAGAATATAAAATGTAATGCATGATCCTAGATTGAATCCTGGACCTAAAATTAAAACTCAAACAAACAAACAAATAGCTATAAAGGGCATTATTGGGATGACTGTGTGTATTTGAATATGGACAATATATTACAAAATAGCATTATATCAATGTTAAATTTCTTAATACAATGATTGTATTGTAGTCATATAGAGGAATATACCCTTGTTCTTAAGAGATTTGGGGTGATGTATTTAGTGGGGACGTGACTCTGCAACTAATCCACAAGTGCTTCACCTGAAGCCAAATCTTTCATCATATGATGAAAGCAATATTCTGGCAAAATGTTGTTGATGGGTTGGGGTATACAGGTGTGTATTGTACTATTGTGATTTTTAGAAGACTTACAGTGACTCAGGAGGCTAAGGCAGGAGGATTGCTTGAGGCTAGGAGTTTGACACCAGGCTGGGCAACATAATGAAG
>CAUYPO010052785.1:0-55945 GCA_963574435.1 Cheirogaleus major
CAACTCCTGATCCAACACTTGCTACTCAGAGTGTCGTGTTTGCAGTGAAAGGGCAGGTGTCACCTGGGATCTCTGCAGAAATGCAGAATCTCAGGTCCCACCCAAAACCTGGTGAACTAGCGTTTGCATTTTAATAAGACGTTCAGGTGATTTATTTATTTAGTTAGTGTTTGAGACAGAGTCTCCCTCTGTCACCCCAGGTAGAACTCGGTGGCGTCATCATAGCTCACTGCAACCTCAAACTCCTGGGGTTCAAATGATCCTCCTGCCTTAGCTTTCCAAGTAGCTGGGACAATAAGTGTGCACCACCATGCCCAGCTAACTTTCGTATTTTTAGTAGAGATGGGGTCTCGCTCTTGCTCAGGCTGGTCTCGAACTCCTGATTTCAAGTGATCTTCCAGCCTTGGCCTCCCAGAGTTAGCACTCTGGCCACCACGCCTGGCCACTCAGGTGATTTATAGGCACCTAAAAGTCTGAGGCACAGGACCTGATCTGTGACTCTTTGTTAAAACACAAATTCCTGGTCCATCCATTGAGGTCCTAACCAGCTCCCAGGAGGTGCTGATGCTGCCAGTCTGAGGACTAGATGTTAAGTAGCAAGGCTCTAAAGAACTGGTTCTCACACTTGGCTGAACACTGGAGTTGTGTAGCCAGCTTTAACTTATGCAAACACCTGAGTCTCACTCTCAGAAATTCTGATTTCATTGGTCTGGGGTGAGGCCTGAGCACTGGCATTTCTAAAGCCAGGTAGTTCTAATGAATGCACAGCCAGGTGGTCCAGACCAGAGGTTACAGGTGAGTAGGCTAAGAGCCAACGCCAATCACCATAGCTATTTAGCTTGGCCCATCCGGTGTTTTAAATTTCTTCCACTGCGAACATTTAAAAGCAGAAATTTTGGCGGGGCATAGTGTCTCATGCCTATAATTCCACCACTTTGGGAGGCCAAGGGGGGAGGATCACTTGAGGCCAAGAGTTTGAGACCAGGCTGGACAACATAGCTAGAACTTGTCTCTAAAGAAAAATGAAAAAACAAAAAAAATTAGCTGGACATGGTGGCGTTTGCTTGTAGTTCCAGCTACTGGGGAGGCTCAGGTGGGAGTATCCTTTGAGCCCAGGAGTTCAAGGCTGCAATGCGCTATCATCATACCACTGCACTCTAGCCTGGGTGATAGAGCTAAAATAATCTAAAAAAATAAAATAAAAATCGACATTTCATATGCGTGCATGGACAATAAACCTAGATTTCCAAATTCTCCTGAAAAATCAGAAAATCTGGCATGCTCTGCCTTTATGCCTACGTGGCCTCAACCAGCCGGTATTGAGTAGCCCCTGCCTTCAGAACCCTGGCCCACCTCATCCCCCGCTGTTGTCTGGCCTTACTGCCTCACCCCTGTGGACATGCAGGTTTTCCAACCCAGATTGAACTCTAGAAGTACTCACTGGTCCTTCTCTCTTGGATTTTGTCTTTCTTTGGCTGTGCTGCTTGGCTTGCAGAGAAATATTTCTTTCCAAAATCTGGTTTTACATTTCAAATTGCAAAACAGCCAATGTGTTGTAAATCTGGGTATCATGCCCATGCATTTTAATCTTCATTATGTCACAACCTGCATGGTATCATTTTACAGGAGTTTTTGGATGTCCTAAGACAATTTTTGATACCTTGTCGGAAGACTGTATGAACTCATTTGATGAATCCACACCTGGTCAGTTTTGGCGTTTCAAACTAATGCATCAGTCTCACGATTCATTTTGCCATCAATTGTTTGCATTTGCACATAGAATAATAATGCCTATGTATTCAGTTATTCACAGTTTAAAAAGCACTTTCCCAGACATTCTTTCATAGGAGTAAAGGATAGTGCCGCATAGTGAACAAATGCAAATGTTACCATATTTGCAAATGTTGTCAGTTATTGACAAGAAAAAACGAGGCTCAAATAAAGCAAGTGACTTTCTTAAGTTGACCTGGACTGTTATTCAGGACTCTTGCAATCCTACTGTTTCCTAACTCTGTGCTTTCTCCTCCCCATGCTGCCTCTAATGAATGCTCCTCGAAGAAAACGTTCCTCTGAGAAATCCCACAAGAGCTCTGACCCCTCACTGCACGACATTAATCTGGAAAACATAAGGCTTTGGAAGTGCTTGCTCCTGCACATCTGCTTTCTGACCTCATACTCTTCAGATTAGATAGCTCTTGGAGGAGCCTTGACTAATCAGAAAAACAAAGGTCACTAAAGGCTGCTTGGTACAGTGGAAAGAGAGCATGGATATGGAGTCATCCAGACCTGGGTTCCAAGAGTCCCCAAACCTCAGCCCCACCAGCTCAGCCAAGGGAAAAACAAGATGCACCCAATGGGCTAGCATGAATCACAGCCAAGAGAAGGAGGAACAGAACTCGGGGGAGGGCAGAGACATTAAAAATGAAAGCAAACAAAACAAAAAACAAAAGCACTGTGAGATGGAAAGGAAAAAGAGGCAACCAAAGAGAGGAAGACAGCCTTGATGTCTAGTTTAGGTGGGTTCAGAATGGGTAGGGGTTGCTCAAAGAAAAAGAGAAGAACTCTTTGAACCACCTGTGGGACTTAGCACGCATGCACGGTAGTTTACTGGGGGCCTGTCTGGTACTGGACTGTCCCTTCCCATCCTTCCTTGCACTAGGAATATAGTTAACATGTTTTATTTGCTTAGCTAAACTCACTCCATGCTGGAAGGATATCTAACCAAGTGGGATCAGGAAAAGGCACATCAGTTTGCATCCAGGAACAGTCTTACTAATTATGCCTCTGACCTTGTTCTTGCCTCTTACCTGGACCACTGCATCAGCCTCTGAAATGGCCTCCCTGCCTCAGTCTCTCCAACCAATCCCTCTTCCATGCTGTAGCTACATGCAGTAGTTTCATCCTTGCCTGCACACTGGAGTCACCTGGGAAGTTAAGGTAATAGATGGAGGAGGCTGTGGCCCGGCTAGGAATGGTCTGATAAAGTCTGATAAGGCCAGTTATATAGGGTTTAGGCTTAATCCTGCAAGTAGTTTCAGAAAGGTTATTTTAGCACAGTAGTCCTTGACCTTGACTTTACATTAGAATCATCCAAGGATCTGAGAGGCCAAGGTGGGAGGATTGCTTGAGACCAAAAGTTCGAGACCAGCCTGGGTGACATAGTGGATCCTGTCTCTATAAAAAATGAAAAAATTAGCTGGGCGTGGTGGCACGCACCTATAGCCTCAGATACGTGGGAGGCTGAGGCAGGAGGATCACTTGAGCCCAGTAATTCAAGACTGCAGTGAGCTATGACTGCAACACTGCACTTCAGCCTGGGCAGCTAAGCAAGACCCTGGAGAGAGAGAGAGAGAGAGAGAGAGAGAGAGAGAGAGAGAGAGAGGAGAGGAGAGGAGAGGAGAGGAGAGGAGAGGAGAGGAGAGGAGAGGAGAGGAGAGGAGAGGAGAGGAGAGGAGAGGAGAGGAGAGGAGAGGAGAGGAGAGGAGAGGGGAGGAAAGGGGAAAGGAAAGGATCACCCAAGGAGTATTTAAAGCTCCCTATGCCAGGCCACACTCAGACCAATGACATTAGACTCTCTGGGAGGCAGAACACAGGCATCAGTGGGCTAAATCTTCCCAAGTGATTCCCATGTGCAGTCGAGGATGAGACCCACGGCTCTTAGCTCCAGTGTGGAGGATAGACTGGAAGAAGAGACACTAAGACAGAGGCAGGAAGGGAGGTTATAAGGCTGACATAGTGATCCAGGTGAGAGATGCTAGGGCAGGAACTAGGCAAAGTTGGAGGAAAATTAATAGGAAGGGAGGGATACGAACTAGGTTAAGGAAGGAGAACCTGCAGGACTGATGAACTGATGGCTGGGGTAGACAGGACAAGGGAGGCATCAAGGATGATTTCCAGGTTCTGCTTAGCCAGCGGGTTGGGTGCTGGTCCCTTGCCGAGACGGGGGAGGCTAGAAGCAGCAGCGCTGGGGAGGCGTGGGGAGGAGTTGAGCGGGATGGGACTGCAGGGCACTCGGGAGGGGATGTTGGATGTGTGTCTGAAGCTGGGAGGCAACCTCCAAGAGCAAGAGTACGCGGTTTTCCTCTGGTCCAGTTGAATGGTTTTAAGAATCCTTAGCGTCGAGGTGGTGGCTGAAACCATGAATGTTGATGAGATGCCCAAGGGAGAAGGTGGGAACAAAGTCAAGAACATCAACTAAAAGAGGAAACCATTAATAATGGAGTGATATTAAACAAACACACAAAAAAAGTGACTGAAGCCAAGGGTTCTTATCCCTCAGCCTCCCAGAGAACAAAACAGAGAGGAGAGGAGTACACAGTTCACAGAGACATATGACAAGTGAGCAGAGTTGCTGGCCCAGCACTTGGCTCCCAGCTGCAGCTGCTAGTCTGCCTAACATGTTATAAAGGTCTTTTACACAGTCCCTGACCCCACCCTACCATGTGCCCCCTAGTCTTAGGGATGATATTTGAATTAAGAAAATAAATCTGAGTGCAACACCCTATCCTTGTCAGATGGGCATCGAGAGAATTCCAGCTAATCTCACAGACCTGAAATTAAGAAGGAGTTCAGCCTTGTTTTACAGATATGACAACTGAGGTGCAGACGATGGACATGTCTCGTCAAGGTCCCCAGCAGGCTGGTAGGAGGGTCAGGAAGCTGGAACCCTGGCCCACTGGGGACCCATCCACAGCACCTTCCTCTGCAATTTCGGACATTGTATCTCATGGCAGAGAGTCCAGCACAGCAATCAGCAGCTCCTCAAGCGATCAGTGCATCAAAAGCAACTTATAAACATCTTATTGAAGGGATAACGTGTCAAAGACATCTGAGAAAGCAGGGATTATTAGGAGAATGGCAGGAGAGAGCCAAGGGTCATCAATTTGAAAGTGTTCATTTGGGCACACTCTTTACTGAGAGGAGAATGACATCTGCTCTAAAGAGCATTTCCTTGGATAATTAATGTGGCGCACATCTGTTCAATCTAACAATCACCATTTCTGGTTGAGAAATGTCATCTTATCTGGGGTCAGGTGACGTGGTCTAAAGGAGAAAGAGCAGTGGGAAGAAGGTGGGGAGGTTGAGCCCAATCTTCCTAATTAGCAGTTTCTTGAGCAAACCACGTCTCCTTCCTGGGTTGCCAGTAAAATAATGAAGTCAGACTCAATCATCTTTGGGATCCTTCGAAACCAATGACTTGGTTTATCCTTTGCTTTTCCCCAGATCCTGCTGAGATAGCTTCTGTAAGTTCTTTCCCAAACATGGAATAAGGAAGGATTCGTCCTTGCCCAATGCCTGGCTCCCTCCTCCAAGTGGAATTAATTAGCTATCAAGGCTGGATGTGGGGAAAAAAGGATTCCATTCTCATGTTATATTTGTTAAAAACACATTTCCATATAAGCACATGCATCTGTCTTTGCGCTTGTTCTGAAAGATGCTTCTGCTGACGGCTTTTTGGCACGTTAGTTCCGAGAGCAGGAGGCCTCCTTTTCCGACACTTGCCTCGCCCAGGAGTGTGGGCTTTGAAGCCCACTCAGTCCAGTAGACTGTGTGGCGTTGGGGCGTGTGCAACCCCCTTTTCAACTCACAAGGTGCTTTCCCATAATTTACGGCATTGGGTCCTCACCGCAGCCTTGCAAGGCAGGAAGCGTGGGTGTTGTCATGACCCTTCTATCAGAGAGGCATCTGAGGTTAGGAGAGGTTAAGTGGCCTGGCCAAGATCACACAGTGGTCGCTGGCAGACCCGGGGTGCCCATCAAGGTGTCTTGACCCAATAGCCAACCTCTTACCATTACTCATTCATTCATCCATCCATTCGACATATATTTACTAAGCACCTCACACAAGCTCCATGCTGTGACTCTGGATGAGTGAAACACGGTTCCTCCCTTGAGCAGCCCACAGTCTAATGAGTTGGGAGACAGATCTACAGAGCACTGAGGGTAACATAAGTGCTGTGCTTTGGGAGGAAAGAGGAGCAACTAACTCTGCCTAGGAGAGTCAGAGAAACTTCAGAGAAGCAGATGTTGGAGTAGGAGTTTTCAGAGCAATGAAAAAGGAGAGAACTCCACAGGGGAAAAAGAACAGCATGGGACAGGCACAGCAGCGTGGTTGCTTGACATGTTCAGGGGACACTGGAAAGTCCAGTGTGGCTGAAGATTAGGGTGTGTGGAGGGGAGTGGACGGAGAGGTGGTGAGGAGTTAGCCTACGGTGGGGAAGCCTACACCTTCTGGGTTTGATCCAGCCAGCGGCAGGCTGCGGAGCCATCTGTGGGTGGATGTTCCAGATTTTCCTGTTTGGTTAATGGGGCATCGGCGGCTGCCTTGCTCACCATCACCGACATGGCCCAGTTGTCTCCTCCTCCCTGCACATACCTGACAATAACCTGACCCAGTTATTCCAGAGCGTTGCTCAATCGCGGAAGAGCTTCCATAAGAGGCGAAAAGAGAGGAGGAGGAGGAGGAGAGAGGAAGAAGAGACGTGCTTGAGCAATCCAGGAGGCCCGGCCAGGGTCTGGCGTCTGGGAGGCCCACGTGGGTTGCACGATCTTGGGACAATGTCTGCATCCTCACTGGTGGAAGGAGAGTGGGGCTTCTCCTTGCACTGTCAGAGCATAGGTCTAGGCCTGAGTGGGAGTGAGGCAGTGGCCACAGGGTAAGGTCAGAAGAGAGCCGGGTGGCCAATGGTGGACATAGGTTCAGGGGTCCTGGGGGGGTCCTCTTCTGGCCAAGGAGATTTTCCTGCTCCCAAGTCTCCCCCAAAATTGTCAGAACTTCTTGGGTTTCCTCTTGTCCCCCCCAATGGTGAGGGTTGGAAAAGGGGACTTGCTCAAGCATTGGGGGAGAAGAGGAAACCATTTCAACTCCTTTCTTTCTCTGCCTCAGTTTACATGAGTAGTCAGCAACAATAACTGCCCCCAACAAATGCAGCATATGCTGTGTGGTATTTTCACAGCCTCTCAGAATTTATAAATTTATACTTTGTCATTCAAACTGGGACCCTTCAGAGTGTCATTTTGCTAAACAACACTAGGACATCAGATATAAACTGGGACTGTTCTGGACATGCCATGGTATTTGTCCACCCTAGATATTCACAAATCCAGGGCTCCATTACACCCTCACAAGAGCCTGGGAGTGGACCTTACCATCTCCCCTTTACAATTGAAGAGACACATCTGTTTCCTCTTGGTTGGCTCCATCCTGGTGGTGTGTTGCCAGGGGCACGGAACAGGAAGGTGGCCCAGCAGACATGGGGTGAAGTCAGTGGCTCTCTTGCTCAGTATTTCCTGGGCAGCAGGGACTGTCTTGTTGGAGGCAAGATGCACGGTGGGGCTGGGAAGGCAGCCACCCTAAGTGCGTGCCGGAGCTAAGGCAGGCCTTGTCTTCAGCGCTTGACATCCATCGCTTCATTTAATTCTCACGTTAGCCCTGTAAGGAGGTAATGTTTTGCAGATGAGAAAAACCAGGTTCAGAGAAAATGAGTAACTTGCCCAAGGCCACAGATGTAATAAGTGAAGAGTTGAGATTTGAATCCAAAGCTGTATCCTTTCCACTACACTATGCCCTGTCCACATTGGCACAGCCCTCTATGAAGGTCCTCAGGGAGGTCTGGGCAGTGGTAGCTCTTCCCCAACGTTCTTCTCTACCTTCTTTGGTAACCAACCATAATGGTGGCTCTCAGGCACTTATCTAAATAGTCCTTGACTCTAGCCAGAGTTTTTTGTTTGTTTTTTGAGATAGAGTCTCACTCTGTTGCCTGGGCTAGAGTGCCATGGCGTGAGCTTAGCTCATAGCAACCTCAGACTCCTGTGCTCAAGAGATCCTCCTGCCTCAGCCTCCCAAATAGCTGGGACTAAGGTGTGTGCCACCATGCCTGGCTAATTTTTTCTATTTTTTATTTGCCCTGCTTATTTCTTTCTATTTTTAGTAGAGACAGGGTCTCGCTCTTGCTCAGGCTGGTCTCAAACTCCTGACCTCAAATGATCCTCCCACCTCGGCCTCCCAGAGTTCTAGGATTACAGGCGTGAGCCACCGCACCCAGAGTTTTGTCCAATATGAATTATGTGCATGGGAAGAGCCAGGAGACAAACCATCTCTAAGCCAATTCTCTAGCCTGGAGGCTGCTCTAACAGATATGCTCTGGAGAAAACTGAGTGAGAAGGCAAAGAAGTCAGTTACAGAGGTTACCTCTGGTTGGTTGATTGTGGTTCCAGGACTACCTCTAGGACTGGGAAACCCAGAGCTGCCAATGTAAAGGGCATGGCCCCCGGGCTACTGTCCCCAGCCCTGGGATACTACCATTTCTCCCCATCCTGTCCTGACCCCAGCCAACTCCGAGAAGTTTTTTGGCACCCCGTGAACTGCCTCTCTTCCCAGGTGACAAGGCTAGGTGCCCAGATGCCATCACCCTTCCTTGCTCATAAACAGCAACTTGCACACAAGGCAATGGGAGTTTAGAGTGTGTGTTCTCTTCATGATTCTTACATCTTTCATAACATGGGTCTGCATGGAGAGTTACCTCATCCCAGATTGCTTGTCCAGGTGGCTGCAGGATCCTGCCAAGTGTTCTAGAACACTGTGAGCCCTATTAGGCTCTTGTTTGCCTGAATTTTCTCTCTTCTCCACTGAGTCAAACTTAACGTGGTCCTTTCCCTCGATGCTCAAAGTGTGGACGACAGTTCAGTTGCGCTGGGACCACCGGGGAGCTTGTTGGCAATGCACAAACTCAGGTCCCACCCTGCATCTACTGAATCAGATGCTAAAATAAGTTTAATATAATGAAGAATTGGAAATGGCAGTCAAGCACTCTAGGAGGTTATTAAAATACCACAGAGCACTCCTCTACTCAGACAATAGGAAGTTAATGAAGTACCAGTAAGGGAGATTAGTAAAATTGTCCTGGTTCAAGAATATTTACTAAGTCTGTCTTGTAGACCAAGGCCAAATTATTGGCAGTGGCTACATATGTTGAGATGTGCTCAGGTGAAGGTTAGGGTTCAGGTTAGAAGCTGAGTTTAAGTTGGGTGGAAAGAGGTAGTGATAGATTAGCAGTATCTCTCCTGGCCGTGGAGGGTGGGTGAAGTGGCCGCATGGATAACCTTGTTCGCCCTCTCTCTCCTAGGTGCTCTCTGCTTTCCTGGCACTCGGTCTCATTTCTATCTCTCAGCGGTTTCCCTACTCAGCCCCTGGCATTTCCCAGGGACTCCTGAGACTAAGAACTGGATGACTTTGGAGCCGACCATTTGGGACAAGGACTAACCCCAACACCTGCTCCCTGCCCTGCAATAGTGACCCCTTGCTCTGGCCTTCTGCCATCCCATAGTCACAGCAACATGTCTGGAGGGAGTGAGCACTAACATGGCCCTGAAATGGGCTCCCCTGCTGTATTTGATCCACTTGTCTCCATGCAAGGGCTGGGGGAACTGTGGTCTTCTTCCTTCTCACAAGCCCTGGAAACTCGTTCAGGTCACAGGGGCATTACTGTAAACACCAATTTTGCTCACAACACACTGTTCAAGTTTTAAGGCACAAAGTTAGTTACCCTTAGCTTCAATCCATCCTGCTCAGCCCAGAACTAACCAGAAGTGAGCACAGGAACTGGCTGGTATGAAACCTCGTGATCTAGATGTCATTAGCAAGGATGCCTGAGGTCAAGGCCAGAGGCGAGAAGAGCTCAGGACAGGACCTGAGGGTAGAAATCTGCCTTTATTTCCCGCTTGGACAGAGTCAGCTGCTGTAACTCTCAGGCCTCTGGGTCAATAACCCTTTTATTTGCTTTGAAAACAAGAACTACTGCAGCTTCAAAAAACAGAACCTGAGGACACCCGGACCTCTTCCCTGGGGCTGTCCCAAGGTCTTTGCCTTTCCACAGCTGCCTAAAAATTGGAAACCAATGCATATTGAGTGCCTATTAAGTGCTACGCAATTTCTAAAACTTCATCTCACTTAAACTTTACAACAACCCAATAATGTAAATGTCATTATCCAAATATATAGACAGGTTAAGTAACAGGTCACACGGCTAGTAAGTGGTGGAACTAAAATCACACCAATCCCACTGGGCTCCCAAATGGGCATGTCTTCCATGTTCACAATGTCCGCAATAAAATCCAGTGTTGCCAGATCCAATGGTCATTTCTTAGTCCTATCACACTCGATGTTTTAGAATATTCGATTCAGCTGACCCCTGCCCTTCTTCTCAAAATATTTTCTTCTCTTGGCTTCTATGAAATCTCATTTGCTAGCATCCCTCCTCCTTCATTGGCTGTTCCTTCTCAGTCTTCACTTTGGAGTCTCCATTTTCTGCTTCACCTTTTGACCTTAGAGGACCCAGGACTCAATCCTGAGCTTTTTCTCTTCTCCACCTACACTTTGCCTGGGTAAGCCCGCCAATCTCCTGGTTTAAATACCATACATGTATAGAGATTCCGGAATTTGCTAGTTTTGCTCTGACATCTCTCTGGAAATCCAGACTCATATAATCAACCCTCTGTGTGACATCTGTACTTAGAAAATTAATAGGATTATTATTCTCCACCCCCACCCCCCAATCCCCCAAAATTTGCTTCTCCTCCAATTTTCTCCACTAAAGTAAATAGCATCCAGTTACTCAAGCCAAAAATCTAGGAATTATCTTGGTCCTTCTGTTTTACAATGTCCAATGTCCAATCCTTCAGCAAGTCTTGTAACTTCTATCTCCCCAAAATATCCCAACATCCATTTCTCTCCTTCTCCATTGCCAACACCCTAATCCAATCCACGGTCATCTCTTTCCTGAATCACTGTGGTGCCCTAACAACTGCTGTTCTTGCTTCCCATCTCTCTGCAATCTATTTGCCACACAGCTGCTGAAAGGGTCTCTCCAAAAATATAAGTCAGATCAAGTCACTTTTTTACTTCAATCCTTTGATGACTTCCCATCCCACTTTGAGTCAACTCTGAACTCCTTACCCTACTCCGCAAAGCCCCACCTGATCTGACCTCACCTCCTTCTGGTCTCACCCTCACCCACCTCCCTCCAGCCACACGGGGCTCTTCTTTAGGCCTCACCCCCACTGAGCAAGTCTCTGCCCCGGAGCCTTTGAGCATGCCGTTTACTCTCCGGAATGTTCTTCCCTAATCTTCCTAGGTCAGTGCCTTCTCCTCATCAGCCTAAGTGCTAACTCCTCAGAGGAGCCCTCCTTGACTACCAGTCTGAGTAGCCATATAGTAAGCCATTATCACAGCTCATATTCAGTTCTCTGCATACCACTTACTACTATCTGGTCGTTTCTTGTTTACGTTGATTCCAATGTGGAAATTTAGGGATAGGCTTTTAATTTCATACTGCAAGATAAATTCCCACTTTTTAAGTAGCAAACTTGGAACATGAGAAGAGAGGATTTTGAATTGAAAAGTGGGTGGGGGGAATGGAGTATGAAACATCCTGCATGGCCATCCCTTCCCGCCAGCTCGTTCCGGGTCTTTTTCTGTCCACTCTTTTGCTTTGAAGAGCAGCTAGAACATGCCAAGATCCTGCTTGATGGGTTGGAGTTGGAGCACTCTGTCACACAGTAACTAACAGTAAATGGTTGTTGAGTGAATGACAGAGAGCAGTCACAGAAACTGAAGAAATTACTTCAAAGGAACAGAGAGGCAGGCGGATGTCCCCCGGCCATGACAACCACACAAGGCCATCTCATAGGGATTCACGTGAGGGCCTCACCCTGCCTACCATTCCACTCTATGTCACGGTAGGGTGGCTAGGAGTTGGAAATCATCATCCCCTATGACTCAAGAAAGCCAGGCTGAGGGTCTCTCATCTTGGAGGAGATGTTGGCCGCTTTGTGGGGCTTTCTGCCTGGTGGAGTACAATTGCCTTTGTCACTAAAATGTCAGACATCACCCCAAAGCAGTAGTGGCAACTTGAACCAATTCTTTTGGATTCTTTAAAAAAGCCTTGCCACAGTATCGCCTACTTCATCTTCAGGTCCTAGTGCAAAAGGGAAAGGTAAAGCCCCTTGTTCAAAAAATAATTATTAAACATTTCAACACAGTGACATCAGACGATTAAGGCAGGCGTAGGAGACTGGTAAGCACAAGGCCATGTGTGACTGCCATCCACATACACACTCAGTCCCCATCTCCTCAATGTCTCCTCTATCTCCTCAATCTCTCGTTTTCTGACTCTTCCCACATACTCTCTTTAAGTCACCCCCTCGATCTAGGGTCCCCACCTTCCCCTCTTGGGAAATTTCATTCTCCTCACGTGGGGTCCCTACTCTCTGTTCTTGCACCTGCCAAACTCTGGTGCCCGTTGTTGCTGGCAATGCCCCCGCCTGTTGTCTGCATCCGTGTTGTGAATTGGTGTGAGGCAGGGGTCAGGGAGGCTCAGGTGCTGCATTTGCAATTTGAGCTCCCCAACAGAGAAGCTTTCACTCGTTTCTTCTGAATCACCTGAGGGCAACGCCCCTCACCACTGCAAATGTTAACTTTCTTCCAAAGGTAACAGTCTAGTCTCATAGGCTGAATATATATTTCTTCAATTAAGAAAATATCGATTCTTCCTTCAACATAATAGCTGTGGCATTATTATGCTCAAAAACCTTCTTGTTGGCCTACTTATAAAGAGCCACACATTAGCCCAATTTGTGTTTTTTTTTTTTTTTTTTTCTGATTGGGCCATCTGGAAGTATTCTAAACAGTTGCTTTCTGATTCTCTCAATTTTTCTTTGACAGAGGGGGAATTTGAGCTCTGTCATCCCAACACATGCCAACAGGTCCAACCGCAAGGACCATGAGCATGCTTCTTAGGGGTTCTCTCTGGGTAGGTTAGAAAAACATTCGTAATACTTGACAGGTTCCTTATTTATGGCTTTTTAAAATTTATTCTTTAAATTTTCTATTGACAAATTATAGATGTGTGTATTTATGGGGTACAAAGTGGTGTTAAGATTTTTGAATGCAATGAGGAATGGTTAAATCAAGCTAATTAACATTCATCTTCTCAAATATTTAACCTTTTTTGATAAGAACACTTGAAATTTACCCTCTTAGTGAAATTTAAATGTACAGTACTCAATTATTAACTATATTCACCATGCTGTGTAACTGATCTCAAAAAAATAGAAAAAGAAGAAAAAAGGAAAGATCAGACTTATCCCTTCTACTTAACCGAGGCTTTCCACCGTCTGACTAACACCTCCTGCCTCCCTCCACCCCGCCGCTGGTAACCACCTTTCTACTCTGCTTCCATGAGTTCAGTTGTCTTAGAGTCCACATGTAAGTGAGAACATGCATTTGCCTTCCTGTGTTTGGCTTATTTCACTTAGCATAATGTTTTCCAATTCCATTCATGTTGTCACAAATGCAAAAATATAGTTAGGTAGATAGAACGAACAATACTTGCTAGTACAACAAAGAATTTCTTCCTTTTGTAAAGGCTGGATAGTATTCCGTTGTTTATATATACTGTATTTTCCTTACCCATTCATCCCTTGATGGACACTTAGGTTGATTCCAAATCGTAGCTATTGTTAATCGTGCTGTCATAAACATGCGAGTGCAGATATCTCTTCAACATACTGATTTCAAATCTTTCAGGTAAATACCCAGAAATGGGATGGCTGGGTCATATTTTTAGTTTCTTGAGGAACCTCCATACTGTTGTCCATAGTGGTTGTTTACGGTTTTGATTAATCTGAGGATGCTGTGTTATTCCCCTTTGTCCCTCCGCCACACGTGCTTGCTCCTCTCTGGAGGAGCAGGGAACACCACCAGGCCCTGAGGTCATGTTGAAGCATCAGTGGGCCCACGATGCTGCTCTACAATCCTTTATCCAGCCTTTGCATCTTTCCTGCCCCAGCTTGTCAAAGATGTGTGGCCTCTCTCACACCCCAGACATCTCCCAGAGTCCCTCATCCTGCCTCGTCCCCCACTGCACCACGTGAATGCCCATCTCTCTGTCTCTAATTAGCTCTCTGCTTTTCACTTCTTTCTTTCCCTCTACCGGAGCTCTGAGTCTTTTCCGTCTCCTCCAAAACTCTGTTTCATTGATTTTCCTCTTTTTCTGCCTTTTACTCCAATGCTTCCTCCCCTTGTTCTCCCCTCTCTGCATGGAAACACCCAAACGTCTCCCATCCTGAAGTAGCTCTCCCTTCATCCTGCCTTGTCATCGCATCTCTGTCCCCCACATCACAGCCAAATGAGTTGAACAAATATTCCTCATGCTTTGTCTCCACTTCCTCACCTCCCACACGGCCTCGGCCCACAGCAATCTGGCTTCCTCCTGACCTCCCCGCTGAACGCTCCCACAAAGCCTCTTTGTGCCAAGCCCAGTGGGTGCTTTTCAGCCCTTATCTTACTTTCCCTCTCTGTGGGAGTCTCGTGTTAATCACCCCAATCTTCATGGAACTCACTTCCTTGGGTTTCCACACCTTCCTCTCAAGCTTCTCTTCCTACCTTCTTGGCATCTCAATCTTTTTTGTGGTTACACTTAAATATGAACCTTTCCCTGCAGTGCCACCTCAGTCACGAAGAGAGCAGAGCCGAGCATCAGTACTTAGAGGTAGTGCGTGAACTTGGGGCCCCCGTGCTGCGCTGACTGGCAGTTAAACAGAGCCCCACTGTGTGCGCTAGCCAAGAGCTCGGCAAGCCCAGCACAGAGCCACCTAGGGAGCCAAGCACTGTGAGTACGAGTGCTAAGGAAAATCCTACGCTGTCTCTCATCTCTTCAAACTGTCCCCCAAGTGCCCGGAACCCATCTTTCTGAAGATTTCAAGAAAATAGGTAGACACATGCCCCAGCACTCAGAAGCCATCTGGCTCTATGATATTAAATAAATCAAAACAATTCCAACCTTACAACTCTGAGGATCAGAGGCAGGGAATGACCAATCGTGGTCTCTCCCTTCACGCACGTCGCTTCCTGTCTTGCCTTCAAGAACGTGTGCAAGCAGTCCCCCCTCTCGCCTACATGATCAGTTTTCTGTTCTCCACTGAATCATTCCCACCAGCAAACACACATGCTGCTATTCTTCCCATCTTTGAAAAGAAAATTCCTCCTGTCCCTCTTCCTCCTTGCTCCCTTTTGTAGGCAAAACTCCTTGAGAGATTCATCTGTAGGTGCTGTCTCCAAATTTCTCTTCCTGTTTTCTCTTAAACCAACTCTAGTTAGACTTTCCAGTTCCCCCATCAAAAACATTCTTCTGATCCATAGTCAGACACATTATCCATTGCACCACCGGCCCCTCCCCAAAAACATTCTTATCGCTAGTGACCTCCATGTTGGAAAATTCAACCGTCATTTCTTAGTCCTCCTGCTACTTAACCTATCGCCAGCATTTGACATTGTTAATTATTCCCTCTTTTATTTTTCTGAGATGAGGTCCAGGCTGAAGTCCAGTGGTGCAATCAGAGCTCACTGTAACCATAAACTTCTGGGTTCAAGTGATCCTCTTGCCTCAGCCTCCCAAGTGGTAAGGCTACAGGGACACATCACAATGTCTGGATAATTTTTAAAATTTTTTGTAGAAATAGGGACTTGCTATGTTGTTCAGGCTAGTCTTGAACGCCTGGCCTCAAGCAATAAAAGTGCTGGGATTATAGGTGTGAGCCACCACGCCCAGCCTATTCCCTCCTCTTTAATATGCTTTAAGTTTCTAGAAGGAATCCAATGATTCCATAAACAGTGGTCAGGCACTATAGCACACACCTGTAATCCTGGCACTTTGGGAGGCCAAGGTGGGAGGATTGCATGAGGTCAGAAGTTTGAGGCCGGTCTGACCAAGAGCAAGACCCCATCTCTACAAAAAACAGAAAAATTAGCTGGGCATGGTTGCGTGCACCTATAGTCCTGGCTACTCCATAAACATTTAATATGATTCTTTTTTCTGAGACGAGGTCCCACTCTGTAGTCCAGATGGGAGTGCAATGGCACAATCATAGTTCACTGAAGCCTCAAACTCCTGGGCTCAAGCAATCCTCCCACCTTGGCCTCCAAAACTCCTGGGATTACAGATGTGAGCCACCATGTCCAGCTGGAATTTCCTTTTTTGAAAATAAAATTTTAACTTTTAGAAACTGTAACAAAAAGGGCATGTGTGCTTGAATATATTCTATACCAGATCGTGACCCATTGCAGACCAGCAGCAGGTGGTCTCATGCTGCCAGGATCACCTCAAAGTAAAGCTTCTCCTGGCATCTCCCCCGCAGGGAGGCGTGTCGGGCACTGCGGGGCAAGTGCATGTAAAAGCCAGTCACGTGCAACTACTTCTTTCAACACATGTAGATTTTCTCAGTACTGTGCAACCAACAAAATTCAAAATTCAGAAACGTGTGAAGCCAAGACTGACTTTAGGCAGTAACAAGTATCCATAGGCTTCCTAACTGACATTTTTTTTTTTTTTTACCAGTTTATTGTAAAGGATATGATAAAGGACAAACGAACAACCAGAAGACGTGCATAAGGCAAGATCCAGAAGGGTCCAACCACAGGAGCTGCTGTCCCCGTTCCCCCTGGAGTTCGGTTGTGCCATTCTTCTGGCACGTGGATATGTTCACCAACCCGGAAGCTTTCAGAACCCCATTTTTCAGGAATTTTTATGAAAGCTTCATCATGTATCAATAGTTATGATTGATTATTAGCTCTATCTCCAGCTCCTCTGCTCCCTCTGGAGAGTGGAGAGTGAGGCTGAAAGTTCAGGCTTCTAATCATGGTTTTGTCTTTCTGGTGACCAGCCCTCACCCTGACATTGTCCAGGCATCCACTGAGACTCAACCTCATTAGAACAAAAGATGCTCCTATCACCCAGGAAGTCCCAACGGCTTTAGGAACCCTGTGTCAGGAGCCAGGATCAAAGATCACATATTAGAACAGAAGTTGCTCTTAGCACCCCTATCACTGAGGAAATTACAAGAGTTTTAGGAGCTCTGTGGCGGAAACCAGGGCCAGAGGCCAAATATATCCGTATTTCTAATGTCACAATGGGTCAGTCCATCGTGACGCCATTTGCAACTACGGACTGCTGGCTTTTCATCTACAAACCGACTATCAGAGCACGTCAGCCTCAAACCAGCTAGTCCAGCCTCCCTCCTTAGCAACATCTAAGGAGTTCAAGGAGCATAAACTCTGGCATCAGAAAGACTCAGGCCAAGACACGGCCACTCACCCAAGTGTGTCACCTCTCAGAGGCTCCTTTTTCTCGCTTTTAATGGGGAGTAATGCTGTCAACTCCATAGGCTGCTACAAAGATAGATCAGGTAGCATAAGGAAAGTGTCCCCTTTCCACAGACATGAGCACAACCAGCTGACCAAAACTCATGTTGGCCCTTTGTTCAACAGGAATGTGACTAAACACCAAAGACCTTGGGAAATGTCAGCTGTCAGACTACTTTATTTTCCTTATTATCTACGGGGCCACAATGACAAAACAGAAGCACTCAACCACTGGTCGTCCTGAAGCAGAAATGAGGTGGCCCTTGGTGGCAGGCCAGGCAGGGACTTCCTCTGGGGAACCTGGTGGGGAGGTGCAGAGGGACCAGGAGGTCAGTTCTCGAGGTGGAGGTTGTGGAGGGCTGATGACGGTGGGTACGGGAGGCTTCTGGCTAGTTAACCACACGGTTTTGCTTTCTGAGATCGGACCCGCTTGAGAAATAAACACAGTGTCAACAAAGCACCAGGTTTTCACTGTAAAGCTGGACTGGAGAATGCGATTTGGACCTGCAACTCCTTCTCTGCTCCTGCCGGGGTGAACTCTAACCCTGACCATGACCTTCATTGCAACCCTAACCCTAACCCTAGCCCTAACCATAGCCCACCCTGGTCTCTTGTGCAGGGGCTGGCATGAAGGAGCATGTGGGTCCTGGTGTAATCTGGAAAAAAAAGGGCACCAACTGGGGCCCAGCAACTGCATTCTTGCCTGAGTGACAATCTTCTGTGGGGCCAAGTGAAGAGGAGGAGAATGGACATTCTCTCCAGGAGTAGAGTGGAGTCTCCTCCCCTTTGTGTCAGGAGAGGGACCCTTGGCACCCTCCCTGACAATGCTCCCAACCTCCCCTCCCCACGTCATCATGCCAGATCCAGTGGAGCCCCCGACCTCTGGGGGTGCGGGTGTGAAGGTGGATTCAAGCTGAGCGACGAGGACGCTAGGACTGACACCATGCACTGAGACTGGGTCCAGGTGGTGGGATTGGACTGGCTCTAGGATCACTGTGCCCTGGACCCAGCCCTTCTGTGAGCACGGGCTTGGCTGGTGGAAAGTAGCCATGTGCACATGCACACTTGTGTGTGTGTAGATTAAAAGAGTCCTGCCACTAAAGCACTGTACCCTGCTGTAGGGAAACCACTGGCAGCTGGTTTGTGTAGTGGATCCCCTCCCCAGGTGGCACTGAAGGGAGAATGGCTTCTTGTCCTAAGGAATAGCACAGGGGATGAACATTGGTGGTGACAATTGGCAGTGGGATAGAGTTTTACTGAGAACTTGGAGGTGGCCCAGGCACAGAGAGAGGGGACAACAATGGCAGGCAGGCTGGAAGTGGCCCTGGTGTGGTGGCCACTGTCAGCAGCCAGCCTTTCCCAGAGTCAACCAGATAGAGGCAGCTCAGGTGGCCCTGCTCTCCCGCAAGATGACCCCAGCACACCCCAGGACTGCGTCTGGGGTCAAAACTGCATCTCTGGGATTTTGGGGTTTACCAGAATAGGGAGATCAGGGAGGGAATAAAAGTCCTCCTCTTTGTCAGCAGTCTTAGACTCTCCCCACTTGAATTGTGAAAGAAATCCTTCCTCATTTGCAACTCCAGCTTTAAAGTGGCACATGTCAGTATTCTGTTTATTTTTGTTATCTTTCACGTTTAGAATTTGAGTTTTCTGATTACATACATAATACATGCTGATTTCTCACATTTAGTACTATTCATATAAATGTCTGGACAAAATATGTCACTTAGAATCTCACCACCCTGAGAAAACTGCCACAAACGTTGCTTATTAGCTGTCCCTGCACCTCTGTATGCAGCCGTGCACACATGGACACAGCAGACGGACACTTTCATAAGTGAGAAGGGACCAAAGATTTTTAAAATCATCGACACCACCCACTCCCATCCCCCACAATGTTTGTTCACAATCTGCATGCATCCTTCCTTTTCCCGTACCCACGCAAACCTATACGGCTTGTTGTCTGTAGCCGTCTGCTATAGGTCTGTGTTGTATAAAACAGTATCACCAGTTTCCTTCCATCTTGCTTTTCTCCATCAGCAACGACTCCCAGAAATTACTCTAGGTCACCGAGAAGGGCTCCAGTTCTTCTTAACTGGCTGCTTAATGTTCTACGGTGGGCTATGTTAACTTGGAATCTCTCCACCCCACTTCCTCCCAGCCCTCTGATCCTTGCAGACACGGAAGAGCTTTGAATTTGCACCATGAAGACAGCGTGGTGCGGTGGGAGAGCAGCAACTTTGAGACCAAGACCTAATTTCCTTACTACCTAGTATGATTATGCAGAAAGAACCTTTTAAATAATGATAATGTTGATGATGAAGATGATAATGACTTATTTGCATTATTGGTTTTGACCTTATTATGGACTTTATGGGTTATTTTTCTAGGTTTAATTTTTTTCAATGGACACTTTATTCTCATGTTTCAAAATATCATAACACGTAAAAGGGTACCCAGTGACAAGTCTCCCTCCCATTTCTGTTTCCCAGCCACCCTGTTCCCCAGCCCCACAGAAGACCACTATTACTGGTGTCTTGGGGAGGTACTTTGTGAATTACAAACAATTTTTATTTTCTTTATTCCATTTACTCCTTCTACCACTGTAAAGTATTAATAGTAGGAGAAGAGATGTCACACTAGTGTTAGAAGTCAGGAAGCCAGAACTGGGAAAGATGAAGAGATTAGGCACAGCCTGGCCTGGGCCCCCCAATCTGCCAGGCCACAGGCCCACCCTGCCAGGCTTTCTGTCCGCCGGTGAGCTCACCACGCGGCTCAATGAAAGGGAGCGGATCACAGATCTCAAACCTGAGCAAGCACTCACCTTTCCCATGGAATCATCAAAAGCCTGGATTCTTCTCCCCAGGTTTTCTCCCCAGGGAATCAGCACTCCTGATTCCCTCAGTGGATGTGACAAAGCCAAGGCCTGTCCCACCTTCCACTCCCCTCCCTGCCTGCCTTCCTGCAGCATCTGGGCGCATTTCTCGTGCTCGTGCAGCCGGACTGCCTGCTGTGCCTTTTCTCTGTCTGTCTGCCCAGTGTCTGCCTCCACGGCCTTCAGGACAGAGGCTGTGTGTGTCTGCATCTCTTTTGCTACCCTGCCAGGAAGACTTTCCTAATGTCCCTTGATGGAAATCGCCCAATGCTCAGTTGAGACACATCACCTGGGCTTTCGTGGCCTTTGGCCCACCTGATCCTTACAATAAGCTCATGAGATAGGCACGTGAAACTGAGGCTCAGAGAGGCCAAGTGACCTGCCCCAGGCCCCACAGTATGTAAGTGGCCCTCTGGGACTAAGCCAAGGGTTTGCACATGCTTGGTCTGCCGTACCATGCCACCTCTATGGAATGCCTGCGTCCTCTGCTTCCGCCTCTTGTGAACGGGTAGGAGTACAGAGGTCAAGGTCATGGACTTGGAGATCAGCAGCCTGGCATCAAGACCTGGTTTTGGCACTTGCCAGCTCTGTAATTTTGGGCATGTTCCAATCTCTCTGAAGTCTGGCCAGCTGAAGAATGGAGACGATGATGAGATTTGACTCATAAGGCCCTTGTGAGGTCACAGCATGCGATGAGAAAATGAGACAATGAACACAGCACACTCAACAAGGGATGGGTGGAAGTAAGCAGTAAAATCTGTCTGTTAGAATTTTTAAAGCTATCTTGCATTATACTTTTTAAAAAACTTACTGATTAGATCCAGTTCTCCTCCTTTGCTCCTGGCGGACAGAGGCCTGGACTCCCCAATCTTTGAGTTTGGGCAGAACTATGCATGGAACAGTTGACATGTGGGCTGGGGCTCGAAGGGTGACTAGTTAGACAAACAAGGTGGGGGCGGCCAAGACCAGCAGGAGTGAAGAACTGCAGGTGTGACAGTACCTGGGGTTTTCCCAAAAAGAATGACTTGTTCCATGTGGTTGGACCTTGCAGGTGGCCTGAGGAGGCGTGGGGAGAGATGAGCCCAGAGAGATAAGGAGAGTCTAGACTCTTCCAGAAAGATTGTTAAATGGGTAGCAGGATTGGCCTGTGTCTGGGGGTGAGGGTTCCCTAATGGCGATCAAACCAGGCCCCTAAGTCTGAAGCTATCTTAGGTAGGATGGAAAGAAATGGAGTCTCCTCGGCTCCTCCAGCTACCTCACGACTGATTGGCAGCAAGAACGGGATTTCTGTTATCGAATGAACTCATCTGTTTCTCTTCCCAATTGCACGTTTTCCTTATGGTTAATTCTGGTTTCCCTAGATCTGCCCTTCCCACTGTCAGGATAATTTTAGAGATGATCTCTTATGAATTTGGGAGTAGAAACACTTAGGAACATTCAATTGTAAAACCAGAGAGTTTTGATTATTGGGATAAAGGATCAGACTAAAATAAGAAAAGACAAGAAGACAAAGAGCTGCCTCTTTGTGTAGTCTGTCTGCAACATAGCAAAACAAACTTCTAAGTTTCTTATCAAAAACATGGGGAGAAAAATTTACTAAAGTTTATACTGAACAAGAGATGGTACCTAGAAAATATCATGGCGCCCATAATTTCTAATTTTGTTCATATAACAGTCACCAGTACTCAGTTTAATATACCATCTTTATTGTCTTATTTTTATGACCATAAAAATATTTCTAAGCATAATCTAGTTTCTCCCAGCCTTGCCAACCTGTGAGTAGTCTTGAGGTTACACTGAACAGTATTAACTCATTTTTTTCAGTCTATGCCTGTAATAGGCAGAATAATGGTCTCCCCGAGAAATGTCCATGTCCTAATCCCTAGAACCTGTCAGTATGTTAGGTTCCATGGCAAAGGGGAATTAAGGTAGCAGATGGATTTAAGGTTGCTAATTAGCTGACCTTAAAATAAGGAGACCCTCCTGGATTTTCCAGGTGGGCCCAGGGTAATTCATCACAAGGGGCCTTATAATAAGGAGAGGAGTATGAGTTGAAGAAGGAGATGCCACAACGGAAACAGAGGCCTGAGTGACACGGCCACAAGCCAAGGAATGTGGGTGGCCTCTGCAACTGGAGAAGGCAACGAAACGGATTCTCCTCTAATGTCTCTGGAAGGGAACACAGCCCTGGGCACCATGGAGAGCCACGTGGGACTTCTGACCTCCAGAACTATAAGATAATAAATTTGCCTTGGCTTAAGCCACTAAGTTTGTGGTCAGTTATTGCAGCAGAAATGAGAAACTAGTATAATGCCCTGACTTGCTGCCCCGGGACCTGGGCCCTTTCCACCCGCCCCCGAGTCTCACTATTTTTTTTCTGGACAGATGCCCTGGGGCTGACTCATGAGGCCTCACAGATCCTTCCCTCACCTCCTCTGCTCCAGCTCCTTTGGTGATGCACGATGCCCACGTGGCCACAGCCATGCTTTGCCACTGCTGCGGTGTCCCGAGAGCACCCACACGCATCCCAAGGGGCCGTCTTGCAGGACACACAGAGCATCCGATGCTTGAGGCTCCAAAGCGGCGCTCTGCCCGACCATCCTCGTCACTTCCAACCCCACCACTGTCTGTGAAGGAGTCGAGGGGAAGTTCTTTGTGTTTCACTCGGGCACCTGGGGCTTGGGGAGTGTGGCTTGTCTCCCTGTACAGGATCTGCATGCAGCTCCTGCCTGCAGCCTATCCCCTCAGGGTGCAGTCTCGGGAAGGACTGGGATCCGTCCTGTCCCCCTACCTCAGCCATCTGTCCCATTCTTGGCCCCCCAAGCCCCAGCTCTGCGTGCAGCTGCCCTGCTCCTCCAGCCAAATCCCCTGCCGTAGTCGAGCTTCCGAAGACGCGCCCACTCACCACCAGACGTGCTCAGATGCGTCTTGTCCCCCAGAAGGCCTCAGGGACCTTCCTCCAGCAGCACAGAAGAGCCCCAGAGTGTTACTCCCCACCCGGTTCCCTAACGCATTTTTCTGGAATCTTGAGTTCCCCCATAGTGGACCCATTCACCACAGCGGCTTTCAGGACCTTGACTTGCCAGCAGGAAAGCCACTAAAATGCTGTTTTTAGGGATAAAAAAGATCCCATCATCCCAAATGCCCCGTATGGCCACCAGAGCCCTCCACCTGCAGCCGGGCGCAGTGAGCAGAGGGAAGGCCTCGTTGTGGCCACGTTTGTGCCTGCAAAGACTTGTGTTCCAAGGCAGCCTCTTCTGGAGTGAGAAGAACGTGTAGCAGGAACTGAATTCCAACTCCCCTCCCCCGTTCAACCTCTCATCCCTGATGGACCTCAGTAGCAGGCAAGGTGACCCGAAGCCCTGTCCCAGCCCCAGGGCTGGCTCGGCCTCTCCGGAGGGCCTCAGGTGGCTGCCTTTGGCTGACAGAGCAGTCAGGAGAGAGAGGAGGGGTGTCCTGCAAGCCGGGTCAGGGGCCCACCAATCAGACCCTCTCTCTGCAGCTGAGTCTCTTGTGTGAGCTCATTTGCATAATTTGGTTCAATATTTACTGAGCCAACCTCATTTTCTGGGCTGTCTCCATGGCCGACAGCTGGGAAGGCTGCAATTACAGCATTACTGTGCGCGCAGGGAAGCCACCGGGAGCCTGCACCGAGAGGCAGCTTCCAAACAAACCCAGCCCTAGGGGAGCCCCGCCTGGGTCTGCCCCAGATCTCTGCAGCTGGAAGTCGGCCTAGGCCACAACTGCAAGCCAGCTACACCCAGCCACAACCAACAACATCAACAACGGCAACAGTAAGAATAACGGTAACTTGTTATTAAGTTAGTAACAGCTGACTTCTGTTGGGTGCTTGTGTGTGGCAGACACTGGGCTAAGTGTTCCACGTGGAATTTCTCACTTCATCCTCACAGCAGCTATGGGAGGAAGTGCATCAGTCAGGAATGTTTCATGCAACTGTTTCAGAAAAAATGAGACTTTGTTAGCCCAGGAAAAGCCCAGGAAGAGCATTAGCTTGAGGCACAGCTAGATTCAGGATGTGAATGACATCACCGAGGCTCAGTTATTCTCTTGCTAACTGCTGACTTCGTTTCCAAGCTCTGCACACACGCTCCCGGCTGCAACAGCTCCAGCCGTACACTCAGGCTGTTCTAGGGGTGGGGAGTCTGAGGCCATCTGCCAGAGTCCTGAGATCCACCCAGATCCAACAGGCTCATGTCACTTCCAGGACACGATGATCGGTGTGGCTGAGCTCCCATTCTGTGTCCCTCCTGCCCTGGGCTTCAGACACCAAGAGCAGGGAAGGGCGGATCCCCAAATAAAAATCAGAAATTGCCTTTGGATGAAATGGAGGCAAATAAATGTGCCGTACAATAGGGACTTTTATTATCTGCATTATTCTGATGGGAAAACAGACCTAGAGCAAGTGGCTCTGAGTTCACCCAAAGTGTTGAAGCTGGTGCTTGAACCCAGATCTGTGTGACTACAAAGTGTTCGTTCTATCTTAGGGCATTGACTTAACACCCTCCAATCCCCCCCAAAACAGGAAGGAAGGTAATCTCGGTCTCCCCAGTTGGTGGAGCAGGGACGGCTGTGTGGGGTCCTGCTCTGGATTCGATGCTCTGCTGTTGCTGTCTTGAAATGAGTGATAATTTTTGAACAAGGGGCCTTGTACTTTCATTTTGCCCTGGGCTCTGTAATTTATATAGCTGTTCTTGAGCGTGGGTTTAGACAGAATTCTGCTGTTCCTAAGTAGACCTAGTCCCTGGGGTGTTGGAATTCTAGGATTCCTTGTAGATTCCAGGTCATAGCGCTTCTTCCCCTCTCCCCACAACCCCTACTGGGCTGGCCCCATGCCTTGTTTTCTCTGCTGAACTTTTCAGCTCTGTAGTCGAGATCCTGGTTCAGAACTGAGACCTTTTAGTAGACCTCCAAGGTCCAATTCTTCTGAGGGTTGGATCCCCTGCCAGGGACTTGAGGCTGTTTAGAATGAGTAGATCCAACACCTAGGGAAATTTCCCACCTTCCCTGGATTCCTCCTGGCTACTGCTACAGGCCAGTAACACAGTAACCCCAAGTTCTACTACCTGCCCCTGTCTGCCCTCACCTCCATCTCAAGGATTTCTGGAAGTCTCCAAAGAAGTTCCTTGTATGTGCAACATACAACCTCAGCCATAGTCACTGCATGACACCCCACCCCTGCCCACAGAAAGGAAGTCTCCCAAGGGAGCCTGTGCTCTGCGGAGGCCGATGCTGCCTCTCCCAAGAATACTGAGATCTTCGCTAACAGCACTGCCTTGCACAGTTTTCCAGGGACCAGCAAAGGGTCATGTTCTGTTCAGGGACAGAAGGAAGAGCCTCTCTCCTGTGATGTCAGGAGGTCCCCATGCAGCCATGCTAGGACCAAGAATCCCAGGAAGTCTCTCCTAAACACACTCCTTTCATCTTCCATGAGCAACTCTTGAATATCCAACTACATCCAAATGTGCAACAGTTTGACGTCAGAGCGCTGCCCAAATCTCTGATCTAGAAATTGATACTCTCACTCGTTCCATTATGTATTTATTCAACAAGCATGTAATGATGGTTTACCTGTTCTAGGCCCTGGCAGATAACACTAATGCCTCAGGTTCAACCAGGCCCACCTGGTTGAAGGAATGGGTGGTGCTTCTCATCTTCCCAAGAACTCTTCAGTCCAGCCAGTTGTTTCCTATATAAATGTTTTTTCTGCCTGTTCATTTTGGTGGGTGGCCTTTCCTCCCTCCCCCACTGCCCATGCCCCTCCCAGTCTGCCCTTGGCCTCCAGGGCAGCAGCTGGGGTGGGGTCCCTGGGCCTTCCCTGCCCTCCCCACTTTCTTTCTGTTGGTTGTCGCTCCAGCTGGCTGTATTGCTTTTTAATATTGCACCAAAAGTTTTTTAAATAAAATTTTAAAAAAAGGAAAATGAAAAAAAAAATGTGCAAAGGAAGCCATCTCAGAGATTAATAACTGTCTTAGCTAGAGCTACCATAACAAAATACCATGGACTGGGATTGTTAAACAACTGACTTTTATTTCTCACAGTTCTGGAAGCTGGAAGTGCAAGATGAAGGTGCTTGCCGGTGGGGCTCCTAGCGATGCCCCTCCTCCTGGCTGGCAGAGGATGCCTGCCTTCTTGCCGTGTCTTCTCATGGATGGGGGTAGACAGAGCAAGAAGTGCTAGTGTACCTGTCTCTCTTCCTCTTCTTTCTTCTAAGGACACTAATCCCATCACAGGGGGACATCTCACCCTCATGACCTCCTCTGAACCTAATTACTTCCCAAATATTCCACCTCCAAATTCCATAACATCGGAGTTTGAGGCCTCAACATATACATTTGGGGAGGACCCCACCGCCCGACCAGTGAGGTTGTGTTTTCCCAATGCCGTCCCAGGAGAGGAAATCCCTCTCCCTTTTGGAAACTCAGTTTCCCATTTCTGAAAGAAGTTTGTTTGCGGCAAACTATCCACCTGGTGGCCACAGACAGAGGGTGAAGAGAGGCTGCGGTGCAGAGAAGGAAGACGTGGTACAACCTCGCCTGCACCACTCGGGCGGCGGGAACTGCAGCACGGGGCTGGGTGGCGCTTCATCTAGGACTCGGACTCGGAGGAGGGAGGGAGGTGTCTGTGGGGTGGGCCTCCTGGGATCTGTTTACCTGGGAGACTCAGGAGCCTCCTGGGAAAAGATGAAATTCTTCCTGAGAGAAGAAAGAATGGGGAAACATGCTTGGTCCAAAGACTGGAGGGTCTTGGCAGGGAGTGAGGGGCAGTTCTGAGCACAGTTCAGCAGCTGTCACTGAATTCACTGTCCTTTCCTCCCCACTGTCTTCAAACCTAGTGCTATGATTTGAATTGTGTCCCCCAAAAGGTGTTGAAGTCTCAATCCTTAGTACCTGCGAATGTGAACTTCTTTGGAAATGGGATCTTTGCAGATGAGCAAAATTAGGTCATTAGGGTGGGCCTAAGCTAATATAATTGTATCCTGATAAAAAAGGAAAATTTGGGCACAAGGAAACCCATGCAGTGTGAAAGCCATGTTAAGAGAAAGGCAGAGATCAGAGTGAAGCATCTATAAGCCAGGGAATGCCAGACATGGCCAGGAAACCTCCAGAAACTAGAAGAGGCGTGGAATAGACCCTCCCTCACAGCCCTGAAGGAACTCACCCTGCAGACGCCTCCATCTCAGACTTGTGGCCTCCAAGACTGCGAGGTGATAAATTTCTACTGTTTAAGCCACCCGCTTTGTGGTACTTTGTCACAGCGGCCCTAGGAAACACATACCTCTAGGTTCAAGGGAGGAACACATGTAGTTAAAGTCCACAACTGAAGGAGCCACCTTTCTACAACTTCTGTGGCCCTTGGGAGCTCGAGGCATCAGCCACAGAGATGTGAGCTCCAGTTATTTGTGGGCGCCCTCCGCATGGACATCCCTGCCATGACACTGGGCAGGAATGTCCTGGAAAGAGACCCCAACTGACACTAGCACTGAATCCCAGCTGAGTTTGGTTGTACTGTCAACAAAAGGAGACGGGAGGCCGGAGGCCAGAGAGCCGGTGGTGGGTGCCATTCTTCCTGATGGGAGAAAGGAAGAGCTGAGGCCCTGTCATCGGGAGAAACCTGCCCACTAGGTCAGGATGTGATCCTGGCTCTTCCAAAACAGGGAAGACCTGCCTTCCCAGCCCGTCTGCTGCTGACTCACCCCTGCCCTCCCTCTTCCAGCACACGCCTCCATAGTCCCATCCTGCCTCTGCTTCTCTGCTGACTGTGGAGCCTGTGCCCTGAGTCACGTGCAATTCTGTCCTCCAAACTCCTCTCCAAGAAGTTTCCTACCTGTTCCTGCTGCATTTGGGCCAAGCAGCTCCTCCCCTGACCCCCTGGTGGAAGTAGTGGCCCCTCTCTCAGAATTTTATCACCCCTTCTTCCTTGGCAGTGTTCCCCTGAGTGTTCTATAGCATCAGATACTCCTTCTAGAGTATTAAGTAACTCTGGTATTACAGTTACTTAGTCCTTACCTCCTTTTCTTTCCTGCCTTTTTTTTTTTTTTTTTTTTTTGAGACAGAGTCTCACTCTGTTGCCTGGGCTAAAGTGCCGTGGTGTCAGCCTAGCTCAAACTCCTGGGGCCAAGCGATCTTCCTGCCTCAACCTCCTGAGGAGCTGGGCCTACAGGCATGCACCACCAAACCTGGCTAATTTTTTATATATATATATATATGTTGTGAGTTGCCCAGCTAATTTCTTTCTAATTTTTTTAGTAGAGACGGGGTCTCAGTCTTGCTCAGGCTGGTCTTGAACTCCTGAGCTCAAACCATCCTCCCGCCTCGGCCTCCCAGAGTGCTAGGATTACAGGCGTGAGCCACCACGCCCGGCTCTTTCCTGCCTCTTGAATGGGCCAAGTTCATCCCCAGCTTAGCCCCTCTCTGCTAGCTGCTGTACCTGTTTTCCATATATCTTCACGGAGCTGCTGCCTTCTCATCTTCTGGATCTTAACTCAAAGGTCACTTTTCAGAGAAGACCCCTATTCCTGGTCATCCTAGCTAATGGTGCTCCCCAGCCACCCCATTTTGTGGTCTTCAAAGCACTTGTCATTGTCTGAGATTAGCTTAGTTATTTATGGTCTCAGTCAGGGCCCAGTAGGAAAATAAAGCCCACTCCAGGTAATTCAACAGGAAGAACTCAATATAGGGAATTAGGAGCAAGGTGCACTCCAACTGCAGGAAACCACCCTATCCTGAAGGCCGGAGGAACAAAAGAGGAGGCACGGAAATGGGACCACCCAGGGAAGCTAGAAAAACTGGGCCCGGTGAAGGAGGCTGGACCAGGAAGGTGGAGCTGTGCAGCAGAAGCTAGAACCATGAAGGAGTGGAGGAGATGCAGATGCGGCCCCCGCCTGAGACTTCACCTAAAGAGAGAGAGAGAGAGAGAGGGAGAGAAGAGGAGAGGAGGAAGATGAGGAGAAGGAGGAATGCTCTGACTTCTTCCCGCTTTCCAGAGCTTCCACCGTACAAACTTAGGATGGATTGGCAAGGGAGCCTGGGAAAGGTAGTTTGCAAGGGAGGCTGCCTCTATGATACCGAGAAGAAAAAGGGAAGGGTAGGAAAAGATCTGGGTGCAGACAGGCAAATGACCGGCACATTTGTTCACATGTTCTTTGTATCTCCCACTCATTTACGGCAGGAACCTATTGTGTTTATTCCCCAGCACCTGGAAATGTCTGAACATGGGAGGCTTTCGTGGATATGAAGGCCGATTGATGTTAAGTCTGACTGAGGCCGATTCCTGCTTCCTGAGAGATGGAATGCATTTGAGCCCTAGTATAGACATTCATTAAGTGTAGTTAAAAATAGCCACCCCACAGTTTGGTTGTGATGAGTGAATGAGAAACTCTATGTACACATGCCTAAAATTATAGGCAGCACATAATAAAGGTTCCATCAAGCATTGTAGACTTCATGAGCTCACCCATTTTTCAGTTGTATTAATACTTGGCCATAGTCACCAAACCCAGACAGACAATGGGTTCCTATGGGCTACTCGTGTCTCCTGATACACTAAAGTGCAGTCATGTGCCACATAATGATGATTCAATTAAAGACAGGCCACCTATACAATGGCGATCCCACAAGATTATAACAGAGCTGGAAAATTCCTATTGCCTAGTGACCTCCTAGCTGTTGTAATGCTGTAGTGCGATGCATTACCTTTTCTATATTTAGATATGTTTAGATACACAAATACTTTCCATTGTGTCACAGTTGCCTACGGTGTTCAGTAGCATGCTGTTCAGGTTTGTACCTGGGAGCAATATGCTCTAACATATGGTCTAGGTGTGCAGTAAGCTATACCATCTAGGTTTGTGTAAGTATACTCTATGATGTTTGCATAATGACAACACCTCACGACACATTTCTCAGAATGTATCCCCTCGTTAAATGACGTGTGGTTGTGGTTTTAAAAAAATTAGTACTAACATTTTAAAGCATGCTTCGCCATTTATGATATACCTTTGCAATAATAATCTCATTTGATTCTCTCTGAACATCCATGTGAATTAGGTAATAATAACTATTAATTATGGAGAGCTTCTCCATGCCAGGTACTGTGCTAAATGCTTTGCATCTATTAAATCTCATCTTCATGCGAGCTCTATAAAGTAGAAGTAGATGTCACAGATGAGGAAACTGAGGCACAGAGAGGTTAAGTAACATGCCAAAGGTCACACAACTGGAAAATGGGCGAGCTGGGATTTGACTTAAACCATCTAACCACTAAGCAAGATGCTGTTCTAGTTGGTTGTGTGCGAAAATCGGACCGGAAATGATGCAAAGGTCTCGCAGGTAGTAAGTGGCAAACCTGTATCTTTCCCACATCTGCCAGTAGAGCTCGGCGTCTCCATATCGTTCCATAGCATGAGAGTAGTGTGCTGTGGCGGCTCCACGGGGTTCAGCGGGCAGCTGTCCCAGGGGCTCAGGACAGCAGACACAGCAGGTACGCAGGAGGCCCGCAAGGCAGCCAGGTGGCGCGGGGGCGAGAACAGGGAGCCGTCCACTTAACTCCTCTTTGCCCCGAGACAAACCTGCACACCAGCGAGCGTGCGAGGCGGGGGCCCGTGGGCAGCAGCCCTGGAGAGCAGAGTCCAGTCTGGAGCAGTTCTGGTGTCCTCATACCGCCCCCAGCCCCGTGCACACAGCAGAGGACCAGGAAATGCCCGCTGGGCCAAATAAACACCAGCGCGTTGCTGAGTTGGGCCTGTGGGAGTTTTTTTCCACACGCCAGCATAGAGGAAGCACTCACAGCTGAACAGTGGCCCAGTCAGTCCGCAGGCCGCCTTCGGGGCTGCCCACACGCACCTGGGGCAGCAAGCGGTGCCCGAAGTGTTGATGGCCCCAAAACGTTTGTGGGAACAGCGGGCCGTAAGGCAGGCAGGTCAAAAGTTTACCCCTGAGAGCCAACAGCTCTGGGACGCTACATGCAATCCAGGTGGCGTCGTGGACTTGGTTTTGGAACAGTAAAATGACATCAGTGGAAACACAAAGTCTGTAGTTCAGCTAAGAGTAGTGTGCCAACATTAACTTCTCAGCTGTGACGAAGGGACCCTGGTTGCGTAAGGTGTTAACATTAGGGGAAGCCGGGCGAGGGGGACACAGGAACTCTCTGCATTATCTTCCCAAATTTTCCCAAAAATCTAAAATTATTCTCCAAAAGTTTTATTAAAACATTATTTAAAATTCTCTGGGAGGGAATCCCAACTCCATTACGTGGTCTGTACATCATTTAAGTTCTCTTCATGTGCCTTTGCTTCTTCACGTGGAGACACAAATCTGGAGATGATGATGGTCCCTGCCTCAGAGTATGAATGATGTTTAGCCTCGTCTGGCACAGAAAAACTCAGTAGATGTTGGCTGCTGTTATTATCCACGCAGTCTGCAAACTGCTTTCACAGATCCTGTAGATGTGGAGACCCATGGAAAGACTTGCTGCCCAGCGGCAGAGGGCATCACATCTGGTGACCGAGGGATGGGGGCTGTGGGGTGGGGTCTGAAGGCCCAGCCGCTGCAGCCAGGCGTGGGACAGCTCTGCCAGGTGGAGCTTGCTCCACGTCTCCCTGTGGCCCGGCCGAGGCTTCCTCAGGTGCGCATCTCAGTTGGCTTCCAGTTCCTTCCCAGGTGTTGAACCCTAGTAAACACCCTGCCCTGAACTCCATCTCACTGTTTGCTTCCCAAGAACCTTATCTGTGGCACTTGGTACTGGGAGTCGTCCAAGAGAGCAGGTGATTAGATGGGGCTTGGGAGTGCATTACTCACGTCACGTCTCAGCCGGCAAGGAGGACCCTGTCACCGTGGCAGGCAGAGCCCTAGCACAGGGCGGCTTCTGAGTGTTAAAACTTTCTCTATGGTGAACTGGACGGTGCACCTGTGGGCAGAGTGTGCTGCAGGCAGTGAATGTTCCAGGCACTTGAACTTGGGGGTCTGGGTGGGGATAGTAGCTATAAAGGCGACAGCACCGGACTTATCATATGCTCATAGATCTGTTTTATTTTGTTCCATTTGTTCACTTTCTCCTGTGCCGCTTCTTTAGCTATGGCTTTTTTTTTTTTTTTTTTTTTTGCAAATTTCTTCTACATAGCTATGGCTTTATAATATGTCTTAGAAACTGGTAAGTAAGCTAGGTATAAATAATAATTATCATTACAGATGAAGACACTCAGGCTCAGAAAACTTGAGTAAGTTGTATAAGATCACACTGTTAATAAATGGCTGAAGTAGGATTTGAACTCAGGTTTAATTAGTTCAAAGACTGGGCTCTTTCCCTTCCACCAGGCTGTCCTCAGAGTTGGCTTTCTCTCCCATGAAGGAAAAAGGAATGGGATGTGTTTTGATTGCATGGGCTTCATGCTCCCAGCCTCAAGGAGGTCAAGTTCCTTCTCTGGAGGAACTGACATTTCCTTTTGGCTCCAAACAGAGAAGCCACATTGTTGGCTTCCCTTGGGAGCACCCAGCAGAGCAGCGAGAACCAGTGCTGAGCTGAGGACCCAGAGAAACAGCCCCTGCTTCAGCTGGCTTCCGCTTCCTGTACTGTGGCTGCAGGGAAGAGCTGGGAAGCTTCATAATTGTCTTTATCTTTTGAAAATAGATCTAAACACATCTGTCCTCTGCTAGAAACAAAATAAACAAACAATACTACTCCGCTCCAAGTAAAAATAAAACATGCAATGGCTCCCCAGTGAAGCAATAGGCTTCAGACTTTTGCTTGTTTTTGTTTCTTTTTAGCCAATATATCTCTTTTTATTCCTACTGCAAATTCATATGCAGAAGCCCGAGATGTAAAACATTAAGGTGTAGCTTTACAGGCAAGAGACCTGGAGCCCCTCCTGTTCAGACTCCTCCTTGTGCCTGGCATATAGTAGGTACTCAGTTAAGTATTTGTTGACTTAATGAAGTAGGCCTTGGAGCTTGTCTATGGAACCCAGTTGGCTGTCCACTGACCTTGAGCTCAGGCTGGAGCCTCCAATATGGCATTTAAGCTCCTTATAAATTTGGCTCTGTCCTAACTTAACCTCTTATCCCCTAGACCAATGCCTGAGCCACACCAACAATCTCATCATTCCCCAATTTGCTTGGTTCTTTGTAGTAACTGTTCCTTTGCAAAAGCTATTTCCTCAGCCTGGAATGCCTTTCCTCCCACTTCTCCTGCTCTGTGAACTCTTACTAAATCTTCGCAGCCCAGCTCACAAACCTCCTGCACCATGAAACCTTCCTTGATTTCTTGTCGGTTACCCTATAGGCCCAATCTCTGTGAAGATTATGCATCTGCTATAGTATAATACTTGTGATGGCCTTGTAGAGCTCTGTTACAGAGCTCATCGGGTCAGGGTTCGGGCCTCTTAGCCCATGTCCCCAGTCTAGTACTTGGTCTGGCACTTAATGCTCAACAAATATTACATGAATGAATGAATAAGGGAATCAGCAGCATGACCTCGATGCATAAATATGGAGACAATAGTCAACCCAATGGAGAGATGTCATTTGGGGAGTCAAATGTCCTGGATGGAACCCAGTGGCACACACCTGGCAATGTTCATCAAGCACAAAGAAGATGGCTCTGGGAGGGCCAAGAATCTATGAAGCTGGGTCTCTACCATGAAGAGGAGAAAGAGAAGCCAGTCAAAAGCTAGTTCCTGTAGGAGTCGGGGTCTGGCCCTGCTTAAGGACTCCTCTTTCCCAACCCCAGCCTTCCCTCCCTGCTCACTCCCTGACCCTGGCCCTGGAGGAGCCCCTCCTACTTTCGTGCCTGCCCGACCCCAGGCTGGGGAAGCATTCCTCCCATACTCTAGCTCCTGCATTTCCCTTGGAATCCTGCAGTTGGCTGTCCCATGTCTTTTGGCCCTGAGAACTTGTCTGAGTCCCCTTCCCACATGGGGACCCTTTTGGAGGGCTGGGGTCTGTCTTCATCTGCCATTCTCTCTGCTGGCCCCAGTGGGCATCAAAAGATGGGCTTTGCCTTAGGGGCTTGGTGACTATGAAATACCACACACAACTCTGGTAACAGAAAGGTCACCAAATTCCATCAGCAAACTCTAGCCAGGCCCAGGGCGGGGACAGAAGCCACGAGGAGCTCCACTCTGATGGAAAATGTGGTGACCAGGCAATGGCAACAGAGTGGGCTATGTACATGGACATACTTGCATTAAGCACTGACTGTATGCCAGATGCTAGTTGCTGTCCTACGTGCCAGTCTTGCTCATCGGATTATTGAGATTTATCAGATTATTTAGATGAGAAAACTAAGGCTCACAGAAATAAAATGAAATGACTTGCCCAAAGTTTCACAGTTAAATGAGTATCAGTGCTGTGGTCAGAACCCGTGTCCCTCTGCTGCAGGAACTTTGAAAATAAAAGCCATTCACTGATTTTTTTCCCCCCCTCACTGGGGAGGGAAGCATCAGGGAAGGCTTCATGGAGGAGTCCATTCACCTGAGGCTGGAAACCCCATCGTTGATTCATTTATTCAACCAAATTTATTGAGCACCTACAAGGTGCGAGGCACTAAGGGTATCTAGAAGAATAAGATGCAGACCTGCCCTCAGGGAGCTCACAGTCCTGTGATGGAGAAAGAAATCAGCAAAGGCAATGCTTTGTGTCATGGGTGAGTATGACAGGAGAGTCCATGGGAGGCTCAGTCTGAGGTGGGATTTCATGGGGGGGTGGTTCTGGTCCAGCGTAGGGCATCATGGGAGGGTCCCAGCCCAGTGTCGGGGGGTGCTCATGGGATGATCCTGGTCCAGTGTAGGGGGTCATGGGAGGGTCCCTGTCCAGTGTGAGAGCCCATGGGAAGCTTGGGGAGGAAGAGATCTCTGGCTGAATCTGGAAGACTGACTGCGGAAATGAGGGGAAGAAGTGTCCAGAGACCCTGGAGGAGAATGTGCAAAGGTCTGGTGGCCAGCCCTGTTTCCCTGGGCCCTGAAACAGGCTCACAGATGGCCACTGCATATGTGTGTGAGTTCCAAGCTCATAGTAGGAAATTTATGAGACCTGGGGCCAGGGCAAGCCCACCATTGCTCAAAATTGCATTGTGTAGCTTGAGCTTACGAGCTTTGTAAGTCATAAAGGAATACAGGAGGTTTCAGCAAAAGCATTTCAGGCCACAAGGAAGAATGGCCCTTTGGAAGCATTCTTGGTTCACTTTCCTCAGATACCTCACCCTGGCTAGGAGCTGCAGGGGCCTCTAGGTGAAGAATCCACGTGGTCAAGTGAGGGTCACTGCTCCAGCTGGAAGGTGGCACGTCTACTGGGTCAGGGCTGGAGAGTGGAGAGCAGGGAGCTTCAGGAGGTATCACAGGCCAGACACGGGATCATGCAGTGATCTCATGGACGCTTTGCAGAGAGCCCTCTGGTTGCAAGAGCTGTCTTCGTTTGGATGGGATTTGAATGTGAACAGGTGGATTCCTCTAAAGGGCCAGTATTCCCCAACCCTGCCACACTCTATTTACGTAACATAAATCTGAAAGAGAGAAGGAAAAAAACCCATCTGACTCCAAACCTTATTAGCTTTCTCTGTGCCCTTCCCTCTACACATGTCTTAGGAGGACTGAGATCTAAGACTATCTCAGAGACCTAAAGAAAACCTCACTCTCTCCCCAACACTAATACTCGTGTAGGACAGAAAATTGGCACAAACGGGGCTCTGGGGAGGCCAGGATCCAGGTAAATGCCCATCCTCTCATCTGTGTGCTAGTTATGAGAACTTGGGCACAGAGCTCACCCTCTTTAAACCTCGGTTGCCTCATCTGCATGGTAGTTCTAAGGGTTAAGTAAGTCAAGATAAAGTCAGATAAAGCTCTTGGTACCTGCAGTTGTCTAGCTTTTGTTCTCCTCCTTTGCCCTGTAGAGTTTGGGCAATAAAGACCAGTATGGGCTGGGTTTCCAGACCAGCCTCTTCCTTTCCTCCCGGCAACCCGATTCCCCACGGGTCGCTTCAAGGTTCTCCCTGACCTGTCTGGTCCTCCCCTCCTGAAACTGTACGACTCTCCCTCACCACAAGGGGGCGTGTCAGCGCATGGTGGACAGCATTTGCCTTCCTCCTTCCCAGCCTGTTCTGTGTCAGGTCCTGGCATTTTCTCATCATTCCCCTTGGGCTTTTTGTTTTAATTTCCCTCAGACAAACCCTCCGACTTCCCCAACTCCATAGCCTTCCAAGACTTCAAGCACAATTCCTTCCAGTGCCGCGCTCTCACTACTGCTGATAGAGCAAGTTTTGCTTTTGGCTTTGACACAATCTTTCCTAAAACAAACGTGCAAATAAATAGTTATGGTCGGATGTCATACTCATGTACCACATGCTCAGAGTGTTAAACAAGTGAGCAATCCTCTGCTGGCTCTGGGGCAGGAAAGCCTTCACAGAGCCTGTAACATGTAGTGGGTTTTAAGGGTTGAATAGGAGTTTATATGAGGAGAGAAGAATATGGGAGAAATTTTAGGTAGAGTGACCAGCATGTGTAATTGTGTCAGGGAGTGGAAAGGTCTGGGTAACCAAGCCCTGTTGAATGTGGTGGGGAGGGAGGGAGACCAAGCTGAAGGTGTATACTGGAGCAAGTTTAGAAAGGCTGCTCAAAGCCAAGCACAGTTTAGAGTTTGCTATCCCAAAAACAGGAATGGAGAGCGGTATGGCAGAGTGACAACAATCAGCTCAGGGATCTGATCTTCCAACAGCGTCTCCAGCAGACAGGAGGGGACACCTCAACAGTGCCCCAGAGACCTTCCCCAGCAGTGTTTTCTGAGTCACGTCTAAAGTGGAAAAACCATCACCTAATACAGCAGTTCTCAAACTTTTTGGTCTTAGGAGGACCTCTTTCTCATCTTAAAAATTATGAAGAAACCTAGAAGAGTCTTTGTTCTCGTAGACTTTATCTATTGATATTTACTTGATTCAAGATTAATAAAATATTTAATTCATTCATAATAAATCCATTACATGGTAGAATTTTCAAAAACATCTTTTTATGAAAAAGAACTGTTATCAAAAAATAGTGAGAATATTGGCATTGTGTTTGAATTTTGCAAGTCTCTGTTGTCCAGTTTAATAGAAGACAGCTGGATTGTCCAACCTGTTCTGCTTCTCCAACCTGTTGCAATGTCACATGTCACGTACCCTTTGGAAAACTCCGCTTACGTACCTATCAGATAGTGGGAGTAAAAACGGCAAGCAGAGTGTTAGTGTTTTTATGAAAATAATTTTGACCTCATAGACCCCCCCCAAAAGAGGTCCTCATACCAATACCAAATGTTAAGAACTCCTGGTCTAGCAATGACCAGGCAAATCACCAGAGGAGCAAATAGCTGTCAAAACAGCAAGGAGTTCAGGATGAAAAGAATAACAAAAAATTTTTTAAAAAATAACAAAAAGAATAGAAAAAAAAGATAAAAAGCAAAACAAAACAAAACAAAAACAGCAAGGAGGTTTGAATTGCACTGGCATCAAAAAACAAACAAACAAAAAACAACCACCAAAAAAAACCAAACAAAATAAAACACTGGCAAGGAGGGATAAAGAAATCAGGAGGGATGGAGGCTGAGCTTAAGGAATGTAACAGAGCAGGAACTAAAGGGAGACAGTGTCACGTCAGGGTGACTTTGGAGCAAGCATCTTAGGCTTGCTCCTGGCTCTGCCCTGACTGACTGCAGTCACCCCGTTTGCAAAGAGCAATACTGCCTCATAGAAGTAAGCACTTAGCACGGAGTGAGACACTGGACTTGTAAACGTTAGCTCCCTTTTCTTGGGCCATAATAAGACTTTATGAAATAAGCAGCATTTGTTTAGTAGCTGGAAGACACATGTAAGTCTGTGGTAGGCTGCTTTTGCTTCCATGTCATGGGTCAGACATGGACCCCAAATGCATAGACACCTTGAAAATTGGTGTATTCGCACAGCCACTTAGTCTTAGGCCACAGTGTGATGTGGCTGCCAAACCAGCAAGCTCAAATTTAGGGGGTATTAATTGAGGTATGATTCACACAACAAGGGAGGTGAGGGTTCCCTCTGTAGTTCATGTTGCTCAGACTCTCCCTGAAGTTCATCAGGGTGGGGAAGGGACTCAGTATATACTCCTTGCAATAGGGGGCATTTTTTTTCCAGCATGAAAAAGATTTGGAGAGAGGATGAGACATGGTCAAGGAGAGATACAGTCACTCTTTCTAAAGACCTGAAGGACTGACATGGGGAAGAGGGGTTAAATTGGCTCAGGGTGACCCCCCCGGAGCAAACTGGGGCCTAAGGATGGCCTGGGCAGAGAGGGAGCAGGGAGCCTGATATAGGGACCCTTCAGTCACTGAAGCATCTCAAATCTAAAGGTCAGAGCTGGCGGGAGTGAGCGCCGGTCACTGGAAGTGGTCGGTGGAGGCTGAAGGTCTCTGTCGAGGGAAGCACCACACTCGTCACTGGGGGACACCCACAGGCCCTTCCCAAGTCAGAGTTCCTGTGCGTCTGGCAGCCTGGAAAGACTGTCAGAGGAAATCAAAAGAAATCTCAAGAAGAGAAGGTCGGTCCTTTGGGACGGGTGGGAGCAGTGGGTCTTTAGTCAGGCAGGTTTGCCGGGTTCTTTACCAAATTTGACCTGGAAGTTGGATGTCGCTGCCAATCCCGTGGCCTTAGACGCTGACAGGAGGAAATGCAGCATTGCTCAGAAACTGCTCACAAAAACGAAGACTTTGTTTCTGAAATGCCGAATGTCTGGGCCGTGCTGCCCAGCTGGGTGGGAAGCCTGCCAGCCGCCAGCCGCTCGGGAAGACCGAGGTGGCCCCCGTGAAGCAGAGAGGACGGCAGACCCTGAGGTCAAAGAGGCCCTCGCACTCTAGAAAAGAACTCCGCAACACTGTCCTCGCGGGGGAAAGGCAGAGAGAACTCCTCCCAGACGGTCTTTGACTTCAGGGTAGGCAGCTGGCACCCACGTCGAAACACAAACCTGGCCTTTGTAAAAGATGCTCTCCAACCCGCTCTCCCTGGACCGCCACCAGCGGCCCCGGGCAGGCATCTACAGTTCTGTTTTACAGATGACAAAAACAGAACACAGAGGTTTTCCAACTAGTTTCCTGACTGACTAGGCTGAGGTCACCCGGCTGACATGGGGGTGAAGGTGGCGATGGGGCTGACTGACTCCAAGTCCCCACCCCGGCCCTCGGACCTGGCCTGGGCACAGGCTCCCCGGAGTGCGGCTGTCGTCCTCCCCAGCCCAGTCTCAGACGCGTCTGGAACAGGCGGCAGAACCGCGGGCTGTGACAGGCCGGCCGACTGTATCACGTGTCAGTCTCTCAGAGTCTGGTGCAAAGGTCCCTGGGGCTGAGGAGGAAGAACAGAGCAGGCTCTGAGCCACTGTTCATTGTCTCTCGGCTGCTTGGGCTGCTGTCACAACGGAAGGGGGGCGGGGGCGGCGCAGAAAAGGTAAAGAGAGAGCCTAGGGCCACAGGAAAGACGACAAAAGGTGTCGCAACGATTGCCCACTGTCCACTTACCCACCAATACTGCCTCAGCGACTCCTTCTGCCCAGCCCTTCTCTAGGCTCTGGGGCTGGAGGCGAAAGGCGCAGCCGAGGACTCGCGGGAGCTCGGCTGATGCTCTCTCGTTGCCGGCCCCATTTTACCGAGTGATGGAACAAATGCAAACAACTCTGATTCAGGGTTTCCCTTTGGTGGCAGGCATTTATTTACAAGTGGCAGAGGGAACAGAGAGAAGTTCCTGGCTCAAATTAGAGGGGAAAGGGGGTCACGGTAAGGACTCCTGGAAGAGACGCCAGGTATGCTTTTGGATACAGGAAAAGTAGCAAGATAGAGGGTGGGAACAATTCCAAACCACATGCAGCCGCAGTGATGGCTCCTTGTTTGCTGAATGCAGAATCAGAGAAGCAGCACGTGCCGAGACAGAGACAGGACAGAGCACAGTGCTCTGGGGGGCCGCGTGCCCCTGTCTGCTCACTAGTCTCCCTCACCACCACGAGCACCTAAAGCACACGGTGGTCCCAGGCCCCAAGTAGGAGGTAGGCTCTTGGGGTCACAGCAACTGCAGCAGAATAGGCCTTCCCTTCCCACATGTTGAAGCACCATTAGAGGAACGCTAAATTAAGGAATGATCTAACACATTTCTCTCCCAGTTGGAAGTCCACTAAAATATGAATTCTCCGCTGTGCAAGGGAAGCAGTCGGGCAGGGTGGCAGCCAAGTGCGAAAGTGGACGTGAAACGTATGTCGAGGAATGGGGGAGCCAAGTGTCTCACTGTCCAGGAAGGAGTTAGCAATACGGAAAGGGAGAAGACAGAATGAACCACTCTGGCGTTGGATCAGAATGAATGGTACCAGAGTGAAGGCGGTTTTTAGAATCTACGTATATGTATAAAAATATAGATGTAAATGTGTATGTTATCTTTTGTGTGTCCACAGAGACGGCTCTGGGACAGTGAGACTCCAGTGGCAGTGCGCACATCTAGAACGGGGTTTTGGTTTCTAAATTCAATCTCCATTAAAGGGAACTAGAACTCCGCCATGTGTGGCAGATTCCAGAATGAGAGCTCAGTAAGTACAAGAGTCTGTAATAAGTTATTGTGCCAGAAAGCAGGGACTAGAGGTTAAAAAAAGGCCGTGAACGAGAGAGCATCAGCTGAGCTCCCCGGGAGTCTAGGGCTGGGCCTTTCACCTCTAGCTTTACTCAGAGTGGTCAGGGCAGGTCACAACACAGAAGCCAGCCTAAGAAAGCCCACGATGGCAGAAGCTGGGACGATTCAAGCATCAAAATGATGATATAGTGGCAAAGTCTGGGCTTCAAAAATAAATAAATAAAATGATAGTAATAAATTATACACTATTGAATAAAATAGGAATCCAAGTCTATATAGATACATATAATAAATGGAGGAAAAGAATGCCAGAATACAAGAGAACACAAATAAATATGGAAGGAATCATGGAATTTGAAAAATTACCACTTGGCGACCATTATAGTAATAATTAATTCAGGCAAGAAACATCAATAAACACTAAAAATAGTGGGCAAAATCTTGATGTGAAGTAAGATACTGACAAAGGCTCAAAATATCTCCCTCTAAAATACTTACTAAATACAAAGGGACAAAGAGTAACTTTCCAGCGGAGAAGCCTGGCAGACACCACCTTCCTCAAGTGGTGGAAGCGGACATCAGCAGTGACAGGATAAGCTGGTGCCCTGTGCCATGGCAGCGATGCAGCGGGAACAGTGAGCACTTCCACATTTCCTCCCAATACGCACACCGAGTGCTCAGAAACGCCACACATGAATTGGAGGACGTCCTATAAGCTAACTGTCCCACAGTCTCAAAAAAAAAAAAGAAAAGGTCATGAAGATCAAGGAAGGACTGAGAAAGTGAACTGAAGGAGACTAACTGGAATGCAGTATGTTAACCTGGATAGGACCCTTTTGCTATGGAGGACAAGTATAAAATTTAAGAGGGTTCTCTAAGGTAGTAGTTGGTGGGGGCGGGTAACATGGGAGCTCTTTGTGCTGTTCCCATAACTTTTCTGTAAGTTTGAAATTATATAAGGACGAAAAATACTTATTGCTTTTTGCAAAAGTGCAAATATGGTGTAAAATTATAAAACCTCCTTGAGTTACAACGCTTAAAGACATGAGCAAAAATATATTACAATTAAAGTAATAAGTAATCAACTAGTCAAAATAACTTTGCTTTTGGATAATTTTCTTTGAACTGGAGACAATATAAAAATTAGTCACAGTGCTGTCAAATAAGCAGAAGCAGGCCTAATTCACCAAAAGGAAAAAATTGGAAAAAACAAACCCTAAAATAGACTAAACAAGAACCCCAACCCCCAAGCTCTTCTAAGACATAGTCCCACCACTGAACATTCATTCTCAACCAATCTGAACATTCTTCTAATCTTCTATTGTGCACAAACAAAACACACATGGCTTGCATAATTGTACAGCCAAACACCTTAGAAGCAGTTTTGAGACAACTTGGACTTTGCTATAGAGATGGAAACTGTCACTAACCAAACTCAGGATCCATACCAGACATCCCTTGAGCCTTGAGGTGGCAATTCAATTGGCAGTTCCGGTTCTGTCCGACACATGTTAAGTGTGGAGGGCCAGTAACAGGTAAAAAGCCTGTGATGGCTAATTTTTTGTCAACTTGACTGGGTGAAGGGATGTCCAGATGGATGGTAAAATGTTATTTCTAGTGTGTCTGTGTGGGTGTTTGTTTCTGGAAGAGATCAGCATTTGAACCAGCAGATTAAGACTGCCCTCAGCAATGTGAGGAGGCATCACCCCTTCTGTTGATGGCCCAAACAGAATAAGGAGGCAGAGCTAATTCCCTTTTCTTGAGCTGGAATGTTCATCTTTTTTCATCCTTGGACATCTTGGGCCTTAAACCAGTGCTCCCTCCCTCCCACTCTGGACTTTCTCAGGCCTTTTGCTTTGGACTGAATTATACCATTGGCTTTCCTGGTTCTCCAGCTTGCAGCCGGCATATTGTGGGACTTCTACATAATCACACGAGCCAATTCCCATCATTAATCTCGTTTTTCTGGAGAACCCCGATGTATATAAAGCCCATCTACAGAGCTGATAGAAGTGGAGCATACAGCTTTCCAATCTTTCCATCATGGCACACGTTGATATTAGCACAACACATTGGGGAAAACAGATAAGGCTGCTTGGGGTTGGGACTGAGGTGGCCAAGTTCCCCAGCTGCCTTGTAAACCACCCCACAGGCTGGGGAGAATCACTTATCTCCCAACAGCTAAACCTTTGCAAGCTGAGTTGGAAGGTCTGAATAGGAAGATGAGGAGGGCCTAGTCCAAAGGCAACAAGAATGAAGTTTGACTGAGACATGAGGCAGAAGACTGGCGTGACCGTTTTCCAACTTGCGCTCCTGGAAGCCAAGTTGAATTATATCTGTTAAAGGATCCATTACTATCAAGATAAGATGTCTCTGTCACAGTATTTCAAGCTCAAAGGCAGAGACCATTTTGGTATCCATAGTACCACACACATGAGGCAAACCTGTCATCACTGCTTCTTTGGTCCTCCCAGCCTCCTCTCCATGGCGAAAATCCTACATGAGGGACCACTGCTTTTCAAATTCAACTACCTCGCCATAGTGAAGGCTCTTTACACCCAATTTGTTACTCTTCATCACTGTCCTTGCAGTTCCCCAAACATTACTGATGATGCTCATTTTCCTAGCAAATCCAAGATTTGCTTCATCACTGCCCTCCCCATCCTCCCATCCCCAAACCAGTTTTGGAAGCTACCCTGCCACCAAAACAGGCCCAACCGCCATACTCCTCCCTCTGGGATTCCACCCACTCTCTTCTTCCAGCAATGGTTAAAGATGCTTCCTCCAACTGACCCAACCCTGATCCCAGGGCCTAAGGATCCCCAGATGTATTCATGACTTTTTTGTTTTGGTTGATTATCACTATGTCAGGTGCTTTTGACAGTGTGCTCAGTGCTGAATTTCACTCTTATTCTAAGAATAACAAATAGTGTAGTAACCGCAAACAGTAATTTTCAAAGTAGTTGCTTAGACACCACTTGAATAGCACATCAGACACACAATGCTCCTTTCTTTTGCAAGTGGATAATGGGGGCGATACGACTTCTCTGGAAAGAGCCTGTAATGGTCACATGGAAGCCAAACTAAAGCTACGACCTGAAGTCAGGAGTCCAAGAAAAGGAATAAAAGCATCAGATAGTTTAACATATGACAGACAAGTCAGTTTAGAATAGGGCTGACAAACTTTTTCTGTAAAGGGCCAGACTATAACTATTTAGGCTCTGCAGGCCAGTCTGCTGCAACTATTCAACAGCAAATCTTTGCAGCACAAAAGTAGCTATAGTGTGTAAAAAAAAATGAACATAGCTATGTTTCAATAAAACTATTATGGACACTGAAATGTAAATCATAACTTTCAGGTGATAAGTCATTTAAAAATGTAAACACCATTCTGAGCTCATGGACCACAGAAAGGCAGTAAGCCAGACTTGGCTCATGAAGCTCTAGTCTGCCAGCCCCTGGCTTAGAAGAACAAAGCGGAAAATGGACAAGGGAGGCCAACTGAAAGGACGAGTACCTGTATCTTATGGCTAGAAAACCCACTAAAACAGACTGGTCAGAAAATACTCTCTGATACTGCTTACTTCGGGCAGAATATTTTGCAGGTAGCCATAGGCTGGCTGGTGTACAAGTATGGAAAAACAGAATTCTACTGCAATCTCTAAAAGCCCTCATGAACCCTGACTTACATCCCACCCAGTATTCTATCTCTGTGTGGAAGTGTTGGTTGAGAAAAAACCCAGGAGATCCAATAAAACTGATCTGTGCCTAGGCCTTCTATATACTACATTCACCAATTATAGAAGAAACTAGAATTTATCAGTGACAGGTGTTGCTAACTTTCAATCTAAGATTCTATGTGATAGAATCATTAAAAAAAAATGAGAAATGCAATGCTGGATGTATTGAAAATATTTTATACTCAATTCTCTAGAATCCTAGCCAGCTAGTACAGGAAAAAAGAAATTATATTGGAACACTTCAGTATTTTTAAACAATAAAAGAAATATTTGACTAGAGGATAGCATAAAAATTTTACAAATACAAACTTAGGCTCCCTCACATTTCCCACAGAGCAACTAAACAATAAAAATATTTCAAGAAATAGATGACAGTATACCTCAAATGCAAAATTCCAAAGTCAAACAGCCACTTAAAGAGATTTATCAAAACTGTTTGTAAATTAAACAGTAACAGCAAAAGGCACAAAAGCCTATTTCTTTTATGGTGTCTTGGTTGATTCATTAAGAAGCAGATAAACAAATTACTGTAAAGAACGGTCAAAACTTGGCCTGAGCTGTCTTCTGGTAATTATTAATCCTACTATCTGTAGATCTGTTGTCCAAGGACAAAACTCCATGCCACCAACTTCTGCTGTCACCTTCCAGAGAAAAGAAGCGGCTGCTGCTGGTTTTTTTTTTTTTTTCCTCTTTCCAGTTTTCACTGTGCTCTGAGCAGTAAGTTGGCAGATAGAATGTCATAAAATAAATGAGAGTATTCCATTATTCGACCAGAAATGCCACCCTTTTTCCCAACTCATTGCTCTGCCTTGAAAGATGTATCGTATTTATAAGTCCTCATTTAATTCTCCCGAGACATTATGCATGATCCATTATAAAACATACAGGTAATACAAAGTCCAAAAGCCTGTCAAGTTTATGGAATTAAACACATGAAAATTAAACATGATACACTGTGAGGGAAATCATGGTTTCATTTATTTTCAAATGAGACAGGTTACGAGTGCATGACGTAAAAGCTTAAAAGTTACCACCAAACTGTGCTAAGGACACTGCAAGAGATTATGCAGGGAGAAATCTGTGCAAATTCATCTTCTTACTCAGTATCAGATGATTAAAAAAAATTATTTCTTTAAATAGTCTTGTTTATATTCAGGAAAATAGATTTGAAAAACTGAACAAGTAGAAATCTGCCCCTTCTTTATAATCAAATAACAATGCCAATGAAGGAGACTCCAAAGAAAAAAACTGAAGATGAAAAAAATCCAAATAAAAGCCAACACTGCTATTAAGATTTTTCTTTTAATATGCCATGAGATAGCTTGATTGTATATTTTCCAAAGTACTTTTCCAGCCACATCTTCCCACCCTTCCAAGAGATTTCACCAGTCTTTCCAATGCAATAAAAGATGCTGGATTATAGTTCTGTCCTTCTCTTTTTGAAAGCAATATAATACTAATGACTTTAATGGTAATACACTCTTATCTAATAAAGAAAAACATTTACAAATATCAGAAACCCAGTTTTGAAACATTTGCATTAATTTTGAACTAAATCAGCATTTTGTGGGTTTTAAAAAAGGGCAGAAGTTTGACTCACGACTTGCTGATAAACACATTTCTGCTGAGGGAAGGGGAAGGGAGGGAGAGTAAATGCTATATTTCTCCATTGGCCCCAAAAGTGCTAATTTTACAAAGGGATACATCAAAAGCAAACATGCAATGGTTGTTTTAAAACTTTTACTGCAATATAACAATGAAGTAAACAGTAATTAGACACCTACCAATTTTTTCCCCAAAACAAACAAAAAATGTAAACAGGAAAATAACTCTGCCTATTCTTGTACAGCTTTTCAAATCATGTTAGAAGGGTCTCACATTCAATGATCAAGAAATTTTAAAATAGCAGTAATTATTTTCATCTTAAGAAAAGTTTCCCTTTCTCCCCTCCCACCCCAAGTATTTAACATGAAAGAATGGGCTTCCTTACACATTAATTTTATACTTATTTGTGAAGCAGCAACAATTAACCATCAATAATTTGGCATTTCTGTTTACAGTTGCTACAAAATTTTTTAAAATTTCACAAAGCCATTATCCAGTGTTGCCATGAAACAGAGACTGTAAATTCTAGGTAGCAAAGATTCTTTCTGAAACCAATGTTAAGTCAAAGAAATATAAAGCAGGGCATTACACTAAGTTTCTGGATCTAGTACACTAAAAAGAGTGAAACCTAGGAAAAGTTACCTACTGTTTTATAGAAGAAATAAAGACCTGCAAAAGCTGATTTTTGGTTGTATAATATTTTACACACTGTGTGGAGTCGCGGCATCTGCTAATTGCAGCAGACATGCACTGCATTTATCCCTGCCCTATATCCTAGATCCCTCCCTCCCCACCCCTGACAATCTACTACCTTATACCAAGTATTGTGGATATGAGCCCAAGTCATCCCAGACAATCCAGTGAACAAAGTTAGTGTAATGCACTGGTGTGATGTGTGAGATACAAAAAAGTCCCTTTCAATCTTCATCAAAGTTCTGCTGTAGAAGAAAATTGGCAGCCAAATTCTCATTCTTCTCACAAGCAAAATATGCCTGTATCACAAGTCCTTCAGGAAATCCTAATGCCTTTAACTGGAAGAAAAGAAGGAAAAAATATATAAATCCAACCCACCAATTATGACACATTTAATTTTCTTTACGTATTATAGATTCTAGCATAGCAATACTAATAGATCATTACTTAAAAACATACTACAACCCAAAACAGCTCTTGAGAATTTTACATGAATACATCTCTATCTGAATATGGATTTACTATCCAAGCTGAAGGGCTAGATGGAACCTAGACCCTTTCTTTTAACAACCACCTAAAAAAGTCTCTGTTCCTAAAGCTATTAGACTAACAGATAATTATGTAAACATTCTTTGGCATTAACACTAACTTTTGTGGTTTAAAAAGACTCTACAGAAATTTGTAAATCAAATGATTTTTAGTATATTAAGAGTGAAAATAAAGATGAGTGTACTTGGAGAAAATTTTAACTACCTCACTTAAATTACATATTATTTGCATATAAAGCAACTCAAGTCTTTCATTCAGATCAAACATCACTCTGAGTCTCCTAGCCTAATTCAACACTTCATATCTGAAAAACAAGTGTCCAATTATTAGTGATATTACATGATATGTTTTGAAATCAAGACATACAATGTTGTTTGGTTTTTATTTGCTTAACATTTATAGCATGTTATTTCCTAGTCTATTAAGAATTGCTTGTGATTCAGTACTCACTGCTTTTAAAAGCCTTTAAAAACTCAAGTCAATAACCTAACTCTCTAGGTATATTATTTGTCAGCCAAATGTTATATATGAACACCCTCTTCAACTGTCTCTATATCACCTTGTGTTAGACTACATCCAGAAATGACCTTTAAAACTGGGTGAAAAATCTCAATTTGGCATAAATAACTATTGATCCATAAAAGCAGAAGTGAAACTCAAAAGTGATTTTGCTATCTAGGTCTTGTTCAGATTAAAGCTATGCTAGTTGAAATAAAAGACAGGGTACAATCCAGCTACCTGCTTCTACAAAGCACACACTCTAGATTCAAAGACACATGTATCTTGAAAGTAAAATGATAGAAAAAGATATATGCCATGCAAACTATAACCAAAAGAGAGCTGGTATGGCTATATTGGACAAAATAGATTTTTAAGATAAAAATTGTTACTATAGACAAAAGACATTTTATGATTAAAAAAATGGTCAGAAGACACAGCAATTATAAAACTATGTAACAAAAATATTTAATATATGAAACAAAAATTGACAGAATTGAAGGGAGAAATTGACAATTTAACAACAATAGACTTCAATATCTCCACTTTCAATAACAGATACAACAGCTAAGGCAGAAGACTGACAAGGACACTGAAGACTTAAATAACACTCTAAACCAACTAGAACTAACAGACATTTACAGACCCCTTAGCAAGAGCACATTATATATTCTTCTCAAGTAAAGAAGGACAAAGTATGTCTCTGACCACAATGGAATGAATTTAGAAATCAAAAGAAAAAAATCTGGGAAATTCAGAAATAGGTGGAAATTAACACAATCTTAAATAACGAATGGATCAAAGAAGAAACCAAAAGGGAAAGTATAAACTGCTTTGAGATGAATGAAAACAAAAACACAACATACTAAGACGCATGGGCTGCTACCTTAGCAGTACGCAGAGGGAAGCTCACGGCTGTAAACAGCCCTATCAAGACAGATGATAACCCAATAATAATCTGATCTTTTACCTTAACTAAAAAAAAAAAAAAAGGAAAAACAACCTAAACCCAAAACAAGCAAAAGGAGAAAAAAATAATAGAAAATAAATAAAGAGACTAAACAACAACAGAATCAACAAAACCAAAAGGAGGTTCTTCTTAAAAAGCTCAACAAAACTGACAAACCTTTAGCTAAACAGAGTGGGGGAAAAAAAACCACAAAATTTAAGGACTTGAATTACTAAAATCATAAATAAATACAGGGACATTACTACTTTTTATAGAAACAAAAAACAATTATAAGGGAATATCACATATAACTGTATCCCAACAAATTAGATCACTTCCAACTCATTCTATTACGCCAGTGTCACCCTGATACCAAAATCAAACAAAGACATCAAACAAAACTACAGACCAATATTCTTTTTGAATACAGATGCAAAATGTCCCAAGAAAATACTAGCAGACTGAATCTGGAAACATATAAAAAGGATTATATACCATGAACAGTGGAATTTATCCCAGGAATGAAAGGTTGGTTCAACGTTACAAAAACCAATCAACATAATAGAGCATATTAGAAGAACAAAGGACAAAACCACATGATCGTCTCAATAAACACACACAAAAAATGACAAAATCTAATACTTTTGTAATGAACACACTTAACAAACTTACAAGAGAACTTCCTCAACCTGATAAAGGGCATCCACAAAAAACCCTCAGCTAAAATCATACTTAATGGTGAAAGACTGAATGTTTTCCCCTAAGATCAAGAATGAGACAAGGTTGTTGGCTCTTGCCACTTCTACTCAACAGTATACTGGAGGCTCTAGATAAGGCAATTAGACAAGAAATAAAAGGCATCCATAATGGAAAAGAAGTAAAACTATTTGCAAATGACATAATCTTGTATACAGAAAATCCTAAGGAACATACAAATTATTAGAACTAATAAATGAGTTCAGGAAAGTTTTAAGATGTGAGATTAATATATAAAATTAAATTGTATTTCTATATAACTAGCAATGAATAATTTGAAAATAAAATTAAAAGACAATTCCATTTATAATAGCATCAAAAAGAATAACTTAGGAATAAACTTAACAAAAGAAATGCAAAACTTTCACACTGAAAACTATAGAACACTGTTGAAAGAAATTATGGACAACTCAATAAATGGAAAGACATCCCATCCCATGTTCATGGCTTGGTAAGACATAATTATTAACATTGTTTACTCCCCAAATTCATCTACAGAGTAAGCACAATTCTATCAAAATCCTAGCAAGCTTTTTTTTTTTTTTTTGCTGATATTAGACAAGCTGATGCTAAAACTGATAGAGAAATACAAGGAATCCAGACCAGCCAAAACAACCTTGAGAAGTAAGAGTAAAATTGGAGCACTTGACATTTCCCGATGTTTATTTAAAGATAAACATATAAATCAATGAAATAGAATTGAGAGTCCAGAAATAAACCTCACATTTATGGTCAACTGATTTTTGACACAGTGCACCAGGACAATTTAATAGGGAAAGAGTAGTCTTTTCAACAAATGCTGCCGGGGCAATTGGATATCCACATGCAAAAGAATGAAGCTGGATCCCCACATCTCACAAAAGGAAGAGCTATAACTCTTAGGAGAAAATAATGGAGTGAACCACTTGACCTTGCATCAGGCAATGTTCTCTTAGATATGACACCAAAAGTATAAGAAAAATATAGAAAAATTATCAAAATCAGGAACTGATAACCATAACCTCAAAAGAAAAATACTTGCTATAAAACAAATGAGGCAAGTGTCATTTATTCACTTCTGTTATTTAAAGAAAAGACAGCATGACATATATCTTGTAGAAAACACATAATTATAAACCTTGAATACTTCTGTATATCGTAAACAAGAAAAAATTATTGTCTACATCACTATCTAAATTAAACTGCACTTTTATCTGTCATCTCAAAACACTTTGTGAGATAAGACAAGTACTACAATCACTGTGATTCCCTGTTTACAAATGTTAAAAATAGGGGAAAAAATGAATGAATAATCACGGTATCAGAAAAACTAGGTTACTAGGTTACTGCAGTGCCATAACCTTGACTGGCTGACTTGGTAAGGATGGAAAGAGAATCAGCATAGCTGGGTTCTAATGTTTATTTAGTTTACATTTTAGTGCCAATAGTAAAGTAAAATTTGAAATAAAAAATGAATAATCTACAAATAGGAATACACTTTATTTTTTTCCTTTTTGAATTTTAAAACATCAATGAAATTTTTAGTTTCTTAACATATTTATAACTGTTTCATGCAAGACTGGAACTTTACTGCTAGTCCCTTGACTTTACAAAGAACAGCGGGGGGAGGGGTTAACAAGAGACTGCCCTACCTGCAATTTCTATTGGCCATGCTCTATTTAACTCTGTCCAACGTAACTATCTCCAGTGAAGAGAAATGCTCTTTATCTGTTTTATCCAATAGTAGCCACGAGCCCCATGTAACTCCTGAGCATTTGAAATGTGGCTAGTGAGACTAAGAAACTGAATTTTTAGTTCTACTTAAACTCACCCTTTCTATAGCTTCTTTTTCCTGAGGCGTTACTTGAATGTAGTTCATATGACCACTTCCAGCTTCTGCAATTCCTCCGCTGCCACCTCCACCTCCTCCTCCTTGACCACCAGCTTCTTGAACTGGTTCATTTAACATCTGAATAAAATGCTCCTGGTGCTGGCTAATTTGCTGTGGTGATGTGAAGGGCAAAGGAAAACAATACACTGATATTAAATATCTTCAAGAAAATAGGAATTATAAATATAAATAAGAGAAAAGGCACATTTAACTCAAATGTGGTATTTTAGAGTGATTCTTAATTATTTAGTCTTTGAAAGGATATGATTTCTTGTATATTATTAAAGAAATTCAGTACTTTTGAGCAAAGTCAATAGCGAAGAGAATTCAAATTCCTTCATACATGTGCCCTGCACCCCCAACAATGTTAAAAAACTACTGTGGGACTAGAGCTTCTCAGATTCTTTAATATGTTAATGTGCAATGGGAATCTCGAAGAAGGAAATGTAAAATGCTTCCTAAACTTATTATCTGGCCAACTTAAATTAACCCAGCCTCCATATCCCAACTTTTTTTCAGTATTCTTATCGACAGCATGTTATTCTGAATGTAGCCCAGAAGAATGCTTTCACCATCCTCAAAAAGAGAGGTAGAAGGAAGGAGGAGCAACGTCCATGGACTTTTTCAAAATGTGATACCCTCTAACCCCATTTCTGAAATTGACAGTGATTAAATAGTTACCTGCAGTAATTGAGGATTCTCTCGGCCTATCTGTTGTAGCAGTGCGGGAAGCAGGGAAGGATTCTGTTGAATAATTTGTCTCATCTGTTGAAACTGAGGCTGATTCCGTAAAAATTCAAGAGGATGTCCTAAAGTACATATAAACATTTTAAAACGAAAGCAGAAAATACATATACAAGGAGCTGGTTAAATCATATGTTTAGACAGCAAATGTTATCAAGTAAAAAATGATTTGAGTCCTGAGATTTAATATTAATAAAATGAAGTAAATAACAAAGAAATCTTCAAACTATACCAACTGACAAGTTTTGTTCAGCTGAAATTATTACTATTAGCAAAGGCAGAGAGTGCAGAACACTATAATATGAACTAAGCTTCCCTAGAATTGCCCTGGGGACTCAATATCAATCAAGTAATACTAAGAACTTGTGCCCTACATGTATTCTATCAAAATAAATAGGACTAAAAGTTGTTCCTGTTACTCCAAAGTTCCTGAGAGATATATACCAGGGCTAACAAAACAAAAAACCCACTTACTTTATACTACAACCAAAACCCCTCAAAGAATACAACCTGAGAAATACTAAACCAAAGAAGTGGAAGATATTTAATACTTAAAGTTCAGGTTTGCAGATCAGGAGTTTTAATACAAACTTAATTCAATTAGAAAAAAGACTCTTGGTTATTACCATTAAATTTCAAACATTTGTGAACTATAAAAACTTGAGATAAGGCCAGGCGAGGTGGCTCACGCCTGTAATCCTAGCACTCTGAGAGGCCGAGGCGGGTGGATTGCTCAAGGTCAGGAGTTCAAAACCAGCCTGATCAAGAGCGAGACCCCGTCTCTACTAAAAATAGAAATAAATTAATTGGCCAACTAAAAATATATATAAAAAAAATTAGCCAGGCATGGTGGCGCATGCCTGTAGTCCCAGCTACTCGGGAGGCTGAGGCAGAAGGACTGTTTGAGCCCAGGAGTTTGAGGTTGCTGTGAGCTAGGCTGACGCCATGGCACTCACTCTAGCCTGGGCAACAGAGTGAGACTCTGTCTCAAAAAAAAAAAAAAAAAAACTTGAGATAAATAAGCTACAAGATAATCTAGTGCTAATACATCTAGAGGTCATTAGTCTAAGATCTGTTTACAATAATAAATATTAATAATGCCAAGTAAGGCATAAGATACAGAACCTGTAACTTTTTCGGGGTGCTGGTACTTATTTGGTTATGCTATAGGAAACTAAAGAATTATGTTTTTTGAAGTTACTAATGAGTAAAAGAGAATTTTTATATGTATGTCATCATTTCCTACCTCAGGAAGATAATCATTCGAATTAAAATGACCGTAACACATGGGTATTTATTCTTTTATGTATGATAGTAGCTGTTTAGATGAAGAAAATGAGACTCACAGACTCCATTACCTAACAAGTGCTGAATGGGACAGCACCCCAAATATGAAGTAGAGCTGTGGCCTCCTATTTCCACTACTATGCTGAAATCGAAACAAATGAAAGGCCTAATCTCTGGGAGACTGTACACAAAGCACTTAGCGATTTTTGTCAACCAGAAGTGACCGCCATAGTTAGAACTAGGAAATGTGTGAAAGAATGGGCTCTTCAAAATTAAAAGTCAATGTATATAAGAATGAATAAAAGAGAACACTAGCCCTACAGACTTCAGGCTTTGCTCTGTAGCGAGACCTCTGGCAATGGAAGCATAGGTACCACCCAGTAAGGAGACCTGAATTCAAGCTTTGGCTTCCCCTCTAGTTACCAGATTTTAAAACTCTCAGGACTTCATTTCCTTGGTTGTATTTTAACTACTAAGGTGCTGCTGGCCTTGAAATTATACATACTTTATAACATTTATGGAGAGATAAAGAGACAAGGCCATAAACCATCCTACATGGCTTCAGAAAGTAACACTACATGCAAACTAGAAAGCATCTTTTCCTTACAACAAACAAAACAGAATATTCCCTTTGACAAACCTGCAGCACTGATGTTTAATATGTTACATTCACTTGGTAGAATTTCTTTTGGGCACCTCTCTAACATTAGTGAATAGAAAACTTATCTTAAGAGTTATCCAAATGCTTTGGAAATGAACCTCACTTCTGAAGTATTTTACATTATTAAATTATTTTATGCTAAAAATTCAGGACTATTTCTTCCTCATCCAAAAGATTCCACTTTACCTCCAGAACTTGTTGTTGTAGTCGTTGCTGTCGTAGTTGCTGCAGCTGCTGCCACTGCTGAAGACTGAGGAGCCCCAGTACTAGCCGCCTGAGGGGGGTCAACCACAGCCTGACTTTCTCTATCTCCAGGGATTCCCTACAACACAATTTCCAAGCTTTAAGATATCCCATCATACAAAATTAGTTAAATATTATACACAATAAGAGACTTATAGTCTATTTAATATCCTTGTCTAATTTCTAAAAGCATCAAACAGATGTCTGTTTCAATAATATAAGTAAAGGATTATTAAGCTGCATGGATTCAAATTAGATTAGAAATGGCTGGGTATGGTACAGAAAAACCCACAATGCTTTAATATAAAGCAGCATAGTTCAACAGAACTTTCCACAATGTTGGAAATGTTCTCTAGCTGTGCTGTTCAATAAGATACCTATCACATCTAATTTTAAAAATTTTAAAAACACTGATACATGTATTTATGAAAACTGAACATAACCAAGGTTTTTGTGTGACTTGTTGCTCTAGTTGATTTTTGAACTTTTTAGAAACTTTTATTAGCTGTTGCTTAGTGATAGAAAAGATTGCATTTGTAACCCTAAGCCTTAAGATCACCCAAAGAAAGAGGTTTTGATGCATAATTGACAGTTCTGAAATGATTCCTGGGAAAATAAAAAGCCTAATGATTACAGATCGGGTACCACAGTGGACACATAAGGAGGACCTACTCCACTGATCCATGGTACCGAGAAAGTGTGGCATACAAAAATTAATTTTCGAAATTCACAAAATAGATATAAAAGAAATTTAAACAATTTAACTTTTAGATGATATTTTCTGTAAGTTTGTAGTATTTATCTTCTGAAGTTATTATAGCTTAAAACTGCATTAAAACTGACTGAGGATACTCTATTTTGATACATATGATTTATAGACATCTCATCATAACTTTTAAAGTCTTTATCAAATTATTACAGATTTTGAAAGAAGAATGAAGAAAACATTAGAATTGAATAAAAGACGGCAAATGCTTCCATTTGCTAGTAAGCCAGAAGCAAAACTCATCATCATATAAAGAATGAAGAGTAATGAATCCAGGACAATGGCTGCCTGCATTAGATGTTACTAACGCAGGCACTGGAAACAACTGTTTTTCAGAGTTCACCAAAATTCAAACCTTTACGTTAGATGAAAAGTTATTAAATGCTAACAAATTATATACAGATCTAGGGTCTATCCATCAAATTCTCAAACAGGTTTGTTAAGAAGTTAACCATCACTGTTACATCAATACCTCTAATGGTATACAGCCTCTTATTACATAAGGGATCAACATTTCTTCTTTCCGTTCATTCACATTCACTTATACATTAACTAGTAACAGTTAAAAGTAGCTTTTGTTTTCAGTCTATGAAACAGACAGTAAATACATAAAAAAAGTTGTTTCATGAACTCATCTCTCATCTATTTATTTGCATTTGTTGCTATACAGCAGTTTTAAAATTCAGCAGATTTGGAAATAGTGATTCATTTTTTATATCTCAAAACTTCACATCCATTAGATCAAACTAACTGATGCAATTAAAAAGAATTTAAATCAGGTATAAATTAAAGCAATCTCATAAAAAATAAGATATTTCCATAGACTCTGGGAGGACATCCAATGATCAATTAACAATCATCAATTCAGGGGGGAGGGGGGCACGGGGAATATACATAACCGTA
>CAUYPO010052786.1:0-28384 GCA_963574435.1 Cheirogaleus major
CTGCTTCATGCTGACCAAACAGAAGGAGGAAGTGAGATTAGTTACACATGCAAAATGAAGGCAATTGTACAGATAATTCAAAAAAGAAAATAACACTTTTTGAGGGCTTAATTATGTGGATTTATTCCATGGGAGTTAAAAAAGAAACATAATTAGCAAGACAACCGTGTGACTGTGCCACTTAGCTGTGAGTGGGTCAAAGAGAGCCCGGGTCAGTCTTGTGTTCCGGGCTCGGCTGGGAGGCCAGGCGTTGTCAGATTCTGGGAAAACCAAGTGGCTTCCCGAGCCCCAGTTCTCTCTGAAGCTGAGCTGGGCTGAGCTCTTAGCAGAGCTGGTTCCTGTTGCATAATCAGCCTCCTGTTGTTTGTCTTGTTTTGTTCTCTTGTTCTCTTACCTCCACATTGCAGCACTCATTGTCCTCCGGCGCTTTCCCTGCTTAGTTCTTAAGAGCTTTGTTTCTTCGATGAGGCTGTAAACTCTGACACCAAGCACAGTCTCCTGCTTTCCTGCTTGAGCTGTCTGCCTCTGTGAACCCAAGAGTGGCCCCTACAGGCCCCCCCAGATATGGAAGTGATGGATGGGAGTGGCGAAGTCACAGGGGCCCAATGTCCTAAAGCAGCGCCTGGCCACTAGTTCCTGTCCCCTGCAGACCTTCTGATGTGATGGACCTGGGTTTGGCCACAGTATCAGTATTTCACTAAAAGGGCCTCAGATGACTCTGGTGGGGGCCTAGAGCCACCACACTGGATGCAAAGACACCTCTGACCTGAGTTTCTGTGCACCTGGCTCCTCCATGTCACCTGGATAAGAGCGGCTCCCCTTCCCTGACGAGGAAGCTGGCAGAGCCTCCTGCGATGCCCTGTCATGGCCCAGGGGCCTGGCCGTGCTGCAGAGGAGGCAGCAGGGTGACAGGCTGCTTCTGGCACTTTAATGACACACCACTGTGGGCTGGTTCATGTTATAGAGGAAAGAGTTACAGGGAAGCTCTAGAATATACAGGTCGAGTATCCCTTATCCGAAATGCTTGGGATTTTGCATTTTTATGGATCTTGGAATATTGGCATATACACAGCGAGGTATCTTGAGGATGAAACCCAAGTCTAGGCACAAAATTCATTTGTGTTTTTTATACGCCTTATACACATAGCCTGATGCCAGTTTTAAACAACATTTTTAATAATTTTGTGCACAAAACAAAATTTTGACTGCAGTTCGTTATTACCTGTCACATAAGGTCAGGTGTGGGGATTTTCTACTTGCGGCATCTCATTGGCACTCAAAGAGTTTCACATTTTGGAGCATTTTGGACTTTGAATTTTCGGATTAGGAATGGTCACCCTGTATTGACTTGAAGGGTGAAGGCCCCAAATAGGAGATTAATTTTTTTCAAATCAACCTTAGAAGAGATTGCCTTTTAAAGCAGCAATCCACAAGACGACCACAGTGGGCAAGGCTGAAAAGTTGAAAGAAGAGCCCAGGACATTGAGGTCAGGCCCCTGGCTGTCCCACACTGACACTGAGATATTTGGGGTGTGACGCTGCTCTTGGAGTTCCTGTCGGAATACACTGATGGCCCCGGTCCGAAGCCAGCACTTCCACTTCATTACTAAGCAGAAGCCCCTGGACACTCCGGGAATTGAAAGGAGGCAAAGCCTGCAGGGTTGGAGATTGCGTGCAAACCTGCCCTGCGTCCAGCCTTGTTGGAAGCGGCAGGCCTCAGAGCCCGGGGAATCGCCGAATCAGCGTTTGGAGAGGGAGTCAGCCGGGCTAAATCGGGAGACTTTGAGTCAGTGAAATTCAGCAGTTCCTCCCGAAGCTTTTGGTGACCTTTGGTTTCATCTGAGCTCAAATACCAAAGGCAAAGTGAAAGTGGAGGGAATTGCAAACCTTTGAGAGAAGATTGTACAGCTGAGATTCCCAGGTCCCTTCATCCACTGAAGGGAAGGCACTAATCTCTTTGTCCCCACTTGTCCTTCCCACGAAGGAGGACTGGGGTGGGGGTGGGGCAGAGGTGGAGGTGAGCAGAGGGAAGGGGCAGGGGAGAGTGTCCCCTCATCACGTGTGGCCCTGTGCAGACCTCACCAGGCTCACTCCAGCAGCCATGCCCACGCCAGCGCTTCGTGGACCTCGCAAGGGGCCCGCGTCAGCGTGTCCTCCACCCGTCTTCCCGTATCTGCCATCGAGAGTGCGAGTGAGTGCGCAGTGGACACTGAGTGCTTTCTGCTCTCAGCACAATTACGTATTGCCGGGTAACACTGAAGCATCCTTTCAATGCGAAAATGGGCTCGATCAAAATGTCAAAGCCTCCTCCATCCCCGACGAGCCTTGTTAATGCATCTGTGGTTTCCGACCTTAAGGGAAAATGTGAATTTAGCCGTGTGCTGTTATGTCTCTAGTCTGCGACTTGTTTATTAAGGCTATACTCATAAACAGGGGGAAACAACAGAAGAACATAAAATATTAATACAGTATCCATATTAAAGTATAATAAGCAGCGAGAAGTATGTGTTAAACTGCCAGGGGCTTGGCTGGATTGGAGGAGTTAAGTCGGAGCCGGGCGCCTCATTGTTTCCTGGGCTGAAAGCCTGGCTGGTCACGCCTGCCCCGGCCCCGTCCCCAGCCCCGCCCCAGAACATTCTGGGTCAAGGGGTTTTCTTCACACTTTTCTGGAATTAATTATTTCTTTTACTTCTTATTGGTAAATATCTTTGCTGTTACTGTTTTTTAACTACAGACAAACTAGGTGCTTATAAAAGATTAAACGACATAGAAATGAGTGACAGTAACTTCCATGGGCTCACCCCATTCACAATCCAACATTCCTTTATCCAGAGTAAATATAAATATATTCACACACAAATGTTTATTATTCTCTTTAATTTTAATGATAGCATACAAAGGATGTTATTTTGTATCTCTTGCTTTTTTTTCACTGAACAATGTATATTTAACAACTTTCCATGAATGTCTATTTTTTGGTAGAAAAAATTATGTTATAGAAAAGATACATTAGAAGCACATTATGGTATATCTATTCACTGGACAGCCATTAACATGCTAATTATAAGGATTATGTAATTACACGGAAATACGATAGTCAGTGAATGAAATATTATATAAAATTATTCATAACCAAATATCCAGTTAGAGTTTTCAAACAAAACCTGTTTCTCTTCTTGGTTAAGGTGGTTCCATCTTGATAAAAAAGGAAAAGAAAAAACCTTCTGCTCTGTTGGAAAAGACTCCCTTGGCTATCTTCTTGGTGGGCCACCTGTGTGGGTTTTATCTCTTCAGAGGATCCTGGTGTGATTTTAAGGGGATGCTCTTCTCTACTTTGGGCTCCATGGGCTCGTTCTCCAATGAGCATCTGTCAGCAGAGTAGCCAAGGTGAAATGGTCACAGCTAATGGGTTTAATCCCCACATAATCCTATTTCTATTTCAAGGCTCTTCAGAACCTCTTGGGGAAAACTAGTTTTAACTCCAATGCACTTTCTTTTTGAATAAATGTGAATTAAATAATTTCAGGGAATAAAATGTTTGATAGTGAACAGATTGAGCGAAAAGGCTTTGAAAATTTATGTGGGATATTAAATTCCAAATGCAAATCATCTGATGCTCCTCCAAATGCAAGGAGTATAAAAGGTGTGTATCTTATTCTCCATAAAAGAGCTGGCATCCCTATTTGTTAAATGTGTTCTAAAATGAAGCCTTGATTTCCACCTTGCCACCCCCACTGGCTACACTTCAGATCAGTAAATCGAACCGCCATCTGCACAGTTGCTTAAGCCAACCTCAGACCTAGAATCAAGAAATGAAATGTCTACAGAGGTCTGGGGACCACTTGTTACTGCAGCAGAGGCTAACTAGTACGAATATGTCTTTTGGATCCCAGTCTTTTTGCCCAGGACACAGGCTGGCATAGGACTTACTCCCTGGCATATGATTTACTCATGGTGCACAAGCTCAGGAAGGGCAGCAGAAACAAGTGATGCCTTTTAAAGCCTCTGCTTATATCTGGCACATTGTCACTTTATGTACGTCCCGTTGCTTGGAACAAGTCGTGCAGCCAAGTCCAAAGTGAATGGCCCAAGGACATGAACTCTCCCCTCAGGGCAGCCGTGCTCAGGGCGGAATGGAATAACAGGGGATAAATGATTGTTATGTTACACAGCCCTTGCCCAGTTTATGCCGTCCTGTTGCCTGTGTCTCCAAAACATATCCCAAGCCTTCCCTCCTCTCTCCACCTTCACCAGGGTCCTCCTGGGACAAGCCACCGCCTTCTCTCTCTGGGAGAAACTATTCTATCTCCACTCTTCACCTGACCTCCACACTGCAGACAGCCACCAGCGTGATCCACAAACACAGCCATGGGCAAAGCAGGCTGTGGTTCTCCCTTGCTCAGCACCACCCATTGGGTCCTTGCTACTTTTAGGATAGAATCTGCTCCCCTGCCTTGGGTAGAACCCTGATGGCATCTGGTTTCTGCCAGTCTTACGATGGCATATTGGAGAGCTCCCTGCCCTCTTCCTCCCCTTCCTCCTTCTTCTTTTTAGATGGGGTCTTGCTATGTTGCCCCGGCTGGTCTAAAGTCTCAAACACCTGGGCTCAAGCATGCTTCCTGCCTCAGCCTCCCGAGTAGCTGGGACTACAAGTGGGCACCACTATTTCTGGCTCCCGCCCATCTTCTGATGTCATCTTGGGCAGCTCCCCTTACCCACACTCCCAGCCGCACTGCATTTCTGTAGCTGCTTCTGCACGTGAGCAGATTCTTGCCTTATGGCCTCTACAATCCCTGTTCCCTCTGCCGGGAGCAGAGCCTCCAGGTCTCCCCAGGGCGGTGTCATTTTACTAAACCCCACCTTCCCAGAGAGGCTTTCTCTGGACATCGGTCTGCGGAGCCTCTGCATGGCCCTTAGCACAGCTTGATGTTTCTTGGTCTCTGTTTATCTATTTCCTCTCTTCTCCCACAGTCAGCTTGAGAGTGCTGGGCCTTGGCATTCCCAGTTCCGGGAAGGGCTCCAGTGCCCAGGGGCTGGCTGAATACTGCCGAACCCTTTCAGTGTGTCCTAGTGGAGTTCAGGGCACAATTTTTCTCCTATTACTAATGCACTTTTTTTTTTTTCACTCAACAAGTATTTGTTTGATACCTCCTGTGGGCCAAGTACTACCTATAATGAATATTACATTACTGTGATATTGCTTGTAGATATAGAGAATATTTGATCTAAAAATGACTTTCAAACACAGTAGCTGGGAACTAATTACCGATGTAGATTATTTAAAGTTCATTTGAATGTAGTTTGAGTGCAATGTATCTGTTCTATCCTGTTCCCCACCTAAGAAATGATTATATCAGTGTGGGGATTCATTCGGACCCTCAGTTTGTGTAGAGATTATTTGAAAGTGAATCCATTTGAGCTGCAGAAGATGCAGAAGGCACTTTTGTCTGACCTTCCCTTGTCTGACTAAGCAGAGCCTCCCGGAAACACACCTGCCAGTCACCTCTCACAACCATCCACCATGCAGGCAGATGGCCCATTCCCAACAGCACCAAATAGCACAGTGAAATCTTCCAGACTCTCCCATGGAAGTCCTGAAAACCACGCTTTTATTAAGTAGATATAGCCAAACCTTTATTTCACACTATTCTGCAAGTTATTCAAGGTTGAGTAACTCCCATTGCACATGTAAATAAACTTTACCTTTTCTCCTATTAATTTGTCTATTTTCAGTTAATATGCAGGCTACCAAGCATTGGACCCAAGTGGTAGAGGTAAAGTTTTTCCTGCTAGGATTAGCATATTTTTGACCAGTGATTCATGATAACCGTAAGTTTTTTTTTTTATCAATATAGTACAGTAAATCCAAGTTATATTTAACACAACTTTCCCCAGTGGTTATAGATGATAACACATCCCAGACACATAGTGTTTGACACCACGTGGTTTGAATACTGACTGATCCACTAACTAGCGGTGTGACCTTGGGCAAGCAAATTCTTATCCCTGAGCCTCAGTTTTCTCATCCATAAAATGGACATAAAAATAGTACTGATCTCATGGGTAGCTATGAGGGTCAACTGAGTTAACATAGGTAAGGCACTTAGAAGGAGAGTAAGTGCACAGTGAGGGCTCACTGTATGTCCAAGGGCCAGGGAGGAGGGCTTTGGCCACATCCCAGGCTGATGCTGTCTGCTCCCCAGTTATCCCCTGGCTTCAAATGACATTAAATTGCTTTCTGGCCTCAGGGAAATTTCCCTTAATGAATTAATGTTAGTGTTTCAACGTAAAATGTTCTCTTTTTCAGGACATTAATGTGCACTTCTCTATGATGTTACTTTTAGTTGACACATAATAATTGTACATATTTATGGGATACAGTGTGATATTTTGATACATTTATGCAGTGGGTAATGATCAAATTAGGGTAATTAAAATCTCTGTCACCTGGAATACTGATTATTTCTTTGTGTTGTGGACATTCAAGATGCTCTCTTTTAGATTTTTGAAAAAATACCCTAAATTACTGTTAACCTTATTCACCAGACAGTGCTGCAGAACCCTAAAACCCATTCCTGTCACCTAGCTGTAACTTTGTATCCCTTAACCAGCCTTCCCTCCCTTCCCCCTCCCTTCTTTTCCCCTCCCTTCTTCCCTCCCCTCCTCTCCCCTCCCCCTCCCAGCACAATTCTACTATCTGCTTCCGTGAGCTCAGAGTGTTTTTAGCTCCCACATACGAGCGAGGAGGTGCACTATCTCTCTTTCTGCTAATGCACTTTTTAAAAAGGTGACTGTGTAGGTGGGGAGAAGAGCATTGGCTCAGCCGCTGAGACACGGTGGAATTTAGAACAGGCCAAGGGACGGCATAAGAAATAAAGTCAGCGGGAAGGAAGCCCTAACACCTTCCGGAAGGAAGGGCAGCGCGTGGGGAGTCAGCAGAGTGCGAGGGGACGAGCGGGCTCTGTCTCCTCCTGCCTGCGCCTCCTGGCTGCGTTATTTCATTTCATTTAACTTAATCCCCGGAAGCCTTACGAAGTAGGTCTCGCAGATGTTTAATATTTCATGAAGGAAGGAGCGCGAGAGAGCAGATGTTCAGTGCACGCTGGCCTTCCGCGAAAACGGTTCCCGGCTCTGCGCTGCGGCACCTTTGTAAAAGTATGGTGTGTTGAAATTCTAAAACTTCCAATTTTGTTATCCTCCCGTCCCGGAGGTCAGAAGTCCTATGCTGCTCCCCAGGCTGAAGTCATGGTGTCACCAGGGCTGGTCCTTCCGCAGGCTCCAGGGGAGAACCCAGGTCCTGGCCCATTTCCAGCCTCTGGCGGCGCCTGCATTCTGTGGCTCGTGGCCCCTTCCTTCCGTCCGAAGCCAGCAGCGTAGCATCCTCTGTGCCTTTCCCACAGTCACATCTCCCGCTGACTCCGACCTTTTCTGCCTCTGTCTCGTGCTTTCAAGGACTCCTGTGACTATGCTGGGGCCACCCAGATAATCTGAGATAAACTCCCTATTTCAAGGCCAACTGATTCCATCTGCAGCCTCAAGTGCACTTTGCTGGGCCACCTAAGATAGTCACAGGGTCCAGAGATTAGGACGGGAACGTTTTCGGGGGGCCACTCTGCCTACCACAGAGTCCATGGCATTTCTGGTGGATGCTGAGTCAGAGGTAAGAAGACACCCTCCCCCACCTCAAACCCCCATGCTGTAAGGTTAGGCTGCGTTTCTGATGCAGTTGGGCAACGTGACTCCACAGGAAGGTGCTGGGGCACCTGTTGTGCTTGGGCACAGGCTCTAGGGACAGCTGGTTGGACTCACAGCTGGGCTCCCCCTCCCATGAGCTCTGTGACCCCTCTGGAACTCCCTTCCCTCATGTGTGAAATGGGTTCAGTGGCTGCACCTGCCCACGGTGCCGTGCGGGGCTTCCTGGCGGGAGCGAGGGCCTGGCGGGAGCGGGTGCTGTGTGCGGGTTTCTGCGCAAGTGCACACACGCAGCCTCTCCCAACTTTGGGGTGATCTGTTGGGCAGCAGCAGATAACTGGATCTGATGTGTGAACAGGTAGGATGAGACAGAGCTTTGTGAGCCTCCACTGTTTCCAGACGTTTTGCTACTGGAGTGAGTTATGCAGCCTTAGTTGTCAGAAGCAGTTCAAGGCTAGAGCCTCAGTTTCCATCTGTGAAGAGAGCGGTATGTCCCTTATTGCTGGGCTGTGAGGATGAGGACAGGTCTGTACCGCGGTTAATCAGCCCCGGGCGCGGGTCCCTTATCGAAGGCTGGCTGCCCTTTCTTCCCTCACTCCAGCTTCCAGGAGACAAATCGATGATTTATTCTTGCTTTCAGAAGTGACCTAAAAAACACAACAGCTCAGTGAAAGCCATTGTTTCAGATGTGAGGAAAGGGTCACCCAGGGGTGGGAGAGAAACAATCTTTCATAGGGTTTTAACTTTTTCGAGAACAATTTCCATGTACCACCTTTCAACAAAAAGGAACAAAAATAAGAATATTTTAACAGAAGTAGCCTAGAGGCAGAATTAAAAAAATGAACTTTCCAAAGCTAAATGGATTCCTGAGAAGGGCAGATCTCATGACAAAACACAGGCTTTAAGTCACTTGTTTCCTGACATTTGTTGTTTAAAGGGGGCCTTATAAATATGAACACTGTCCCCCGCTCCCCGGATGACAGGAAGTGCAGTGGCCTCCCCCGGCTGGTCTCGAGTGATGTGAACCCTGAGCTCAGGGCCTGCTCAGGCTGTGGCCCAAACCTCGAGCCTGTGAGTGACAGCCGTGCGGTGCCTGCAGCTTGGCAGGTGGGGCCAACTCGGCTGGGAATCCAGCGCCTACAGGGACAGACCCCAGGCCCATGTCCTTGGCCAGCAGAAGGGAGATAGGGACCAGCCTGTTGTCCATTCACGAGGAGCTTGCTGTCTTGGCTTCCTCGGCCGGTGGCAAGGCAGCCACTAGTGGCTCTGTGTCAGCATGTTATGGCAGAAGCAGGTCCTAGGGGCAGGCGTGGCTTCCTGCCATCAGCTACCACAGCTCAGATGCTTAAATACTTACCCAACGTTCTGTCCACCACCTTGCTAAAGACAGGCCAAGAGCACAAAGTGCCAATGCAATTCTTTCTCCCTTGGGAGGGACAGGAGAGTGGGTCAGTGCTGGCTGCCACCTGTGGGCACTCATTCCCCACGAGTTGCTGTGTGATGTGGACACTGAGGTACCAGGTGTGACGGGCTGTGTCCGATCTCTGGAGGGAGTGGTTGGACCATCCCCCAAAGGGTAACCTCGGAAATACCAAGGACAGGTTGCAAATGGCAGTTACGAGGTGGAAAGGCACTGCGGACCACCTTGTTTGGGAACCCTGAACTTAATGAGTTTCTTTGCAGCAGGACTTCTCAGAGCCTTTCAAATCCAGAGTGGGTCTCCAGAAGGCATGTCATAGTCACACAGCTCCAAACTTCCATGACCAATTTATGGAGGAACTTGGAAGTCTGGGGCCTCATGGGGTATCAGTTGGGAAGCCCTGATCTCTAGGGTGTCAGATTTTATGGAAATTCGAGTTTATTATTAGCTTCTCTGTGGTTCTTCCAGTGGTTGTCAGGGGGCTCCTGACCCCTCCTTTCCACCCTATGTAGGCCCTGGTGCTGCTTCCCTCTGCTCAGGGCTCCTCCTCCATCAGGTAGGAAGACCCTACCTGATGAACCTGTCCCTCCATCTGCCGCTCCATCACAAATTTCCTCCTTGTGTCTCCTTGCCTGAGGCTTAACGTCTGGCTTTGCCAACCAGTTACTCGCTAAGACTACGGAGATGTCCACGCGCATCGTGGAGGGGGGGCTTCAGTACCTCTGTGCCTGTTCCTGCCTGTCTCACCACCCATGTGCAGCTACTGAAGGTCTGTAGCAGACTCCCCTTTTCTCGTCTGAGAACCTGAGGGTGCAGGAATTTGTAAGTCTGGTCTCTAGAATAGGGATCAGCAAACATTTTCTGTAAGGGGAGCAGAGAGCGAATATTTTCAGCTTTGCAGCCACATGGTCTGCTGCACTGCTCAGATCTGCTATTGTAGCACGAAAGGCACAGACTCTGGGTGAAGGAGGGGATGTGGCCACATTCAGCCCTTGGGTCGTGGTTTGCCAACACCTGACTGAAGTGTATTGTGGGTTCCCTCGGAGCACTTGCCCTTCGCAAAATTACTATCTCCCCCCTCCCCAGTCAGTTCTATACAGAGAGCTTGATTTAGCTTTATTTCACCTACTGGGTGGAATCTGCCTGTGAGCCTGGCCCGCGGTGCTGGGGCTTGACTCCCGGCTGGCTGTGCAGGGCCGGTGAGCGGAAATGGGCAGGGAGCAGAATTGCTCTAACATTTCGGGCCCTCAGACAGTGGGGTGGCCCATTTGGGAGCCAGTGAGTGAGGGGTGAACGTGCTGACATTGGGAGTCACCGAGTAATGGCTCTGAGTTACTTTGTTCTGGAAATTGCAGATGGGCTTTGACGGGCTCTGAATGAGGTTCAGTGTCTGACCTTTAAGCTTCTTCTGATTCGGATTCAGAGCCCGGCTTTCCTCCTCCTCACTCCTGTCCTCCTCCTCCTGTGGCTCGGTCTCTACCTGGCTACTGCTGCCGGGCGTGTGGTCGCTGCAGCCCGCGGTGCCCGGTGCTCACGTGCCTCATCTAACTCCTTCCGCCCAGTCCAAATAGGAACAGATGCCTGCTGGAAAAATGAATGGAAACTGAGACTGTGACACTGGGTTATTGAATTGTTTTGATAGATTCCACAGCCTGCTGTAGTCACACTGGGCAGCCGCTGCTCCAGTTCTGTCTGGCTGTTTATTAGCTCTGGAGTGAGTTACAATAGAATTGCTTCCTGCACCAGGGACTGGTCCTGGCCCTGAGAGCCCTGTCACCATGCAGGTCCCCAGCAGGTGTTATATGTGAGGCTGGGTGGACGCACCCTGCACACAAAGCTCTCCTTTGTTCCTCTCCTGCTGACCTGGCTGGTAGCCTTGTTACTCTGTAGTTGCTCTTTTAGCACGTCCAAGCATCTCAGCTGTGGATGTCAACAGACCAGCTCCAAAAGGCAGTGGCTGTCTCTGGAGGGTGTCGAGAACTGTGCAGGTGTGAGATTTTATTCTACCGGCAAGGTCACACGTAAGCCTGCCCTGGACTGGACGAAAAGCAATGCCCAGAGGTGGACTGCAGACCCCTTCATGAGCTGGACACGGATCCTCAAACATGAGGCATTTCTTTGTGGCTATCAAGGAAGGGAAAGTAATTTGAGAGACTGTTGTTTTTCCATGTGATTAAGGTCTGCTTACTATGAGCCTATTAAGTTATTAGGGGCCGATAGAATTTGGCATTTAAATCAGAGATGCACACAATGACAACATGCCAAATGCTGACACTCAACTGTCAGCTGAACATTACAAACACAGAACAAATTTCTCGGATAAAAGAATACATCTGAATTTTGTGAAAAATGTGATCATTGTTATATTTTGTGGTGGTAGATTTTAAGTTTGATAGATTGCTTCTGTGGTCATCCTACTGTGTGCTTAGTAGTCCAAAATGCGTGCTCCTTCTCTGCTGAGGATGGTAGGGTCTGAGTGTGGCCAGCAAGAGCTGCTGATGGTGGCCGCTGTGGGGAAGAGGGTTTGGTGGCCTTACCACCAACAGTCATGCTGCTGGCATTATAGTTTTTGATAATAAATGTAAATTTATGCCTCAACTGGTTGAAATAATTTTAACATACAAAACACGTTAGGAGATTTTTACTCCAAACCATACCCATAATACTTACATAATTTTGAAAGTTGATATTCAGCTATTGCCAGTAAATCCAAGTGATGTGCTTTGTCCATATTATTGGAATTTTTTATGCTGACTGGATATGATGAGAGCCTATGAATCGTGTGACTGTGGAGCATTTACAAGTTGAGTAATCAAGCCATGATACTGATGTAGGCACTTGGCTAATGTCCTTCTAAAGGCTAAACATGAGTCAAATAACAGACTTTGGCCAAACACTGGGGCTTCTACATAGTTTATAGATGACTAATTACGTTCTCCTGAGAAGTCTGGCTTCCCTGTAGCTGGAGCTCACAGCCAGGCTCCTACTACAGGTGAAATGTTCAAGGTGGATGCTGCACTCTTTCCTGTCTCTTGAGTTACTCAATGTCTTTACTGGTTGCTCTTCTTGACTTTAATGACAAACTACTACTAACTCAGCTTCATTCTTACTAATGTTTTTTCACCATAATTTTTTGTTAATCCTTCAATGTATAGTGTTGCTATCTGCATCGATTATTTTCCTTAAAAATCCAATATGGATAGAGCTGGAGCCCATTCTACTGAGTGAAGTATCCCAAGAATGGAAAAACAAGCACCACATGTCCTCACCATCAAATTGGTATTAACTGCCCAACACTTAAGTAAACATATAGTAATAACATTCATTGGGTGTCAGGCAGGTGGGAGGGAGGAGGAGGCAGGGATGGGTATATTTATACCTAATGGAGGTGGTGCGCACCGTCTGGGGAATGGACACACTTGAAGGTCTGACTCAGGTGGGGCAAAGGCAATATATGTAACCTAAACATTTGTACCCCCGTAATATGTTGAAATAAAAAAAATTTTAAAAATCCAATATCTAAACTTAAGGTCACATGCATTATGGTTTAACTATGACTCATCCATACCCTTACCACATAAATGTTCTATTAAAGGTCATTTATATACAGTTTCACCTCTCCAAATTAGCTTTTACAATGACAATTCATTTGTGCTCTTACAAATAGTCTTAGCTTGTTTGTTGGGGTTCTAATCTTCCCAAAGCAGACCTTGGGGCCAGGTGCAAGTGGTTGACATGGGAGGCGACCCCAGGAAAACAGAGTGGGGGAGTGGGAATGTGATTCAGGGGAAGGAGAAACATCAAAAAAGCTTTCCTTATTGTGTGGGCTACCACTGGAGACCTGAAGATCCATACCTCAGAATTGTTTTACCAATATACAAGGGTGCTGGGGCATTTACCCACCTCCCATGAGTGGAGGGTTGCCCTAGGGGCTTTGATTTCCCCATTTCCAGATTCTGTCTGTGTGTAGCTCAGCCTTTCTGCAGCTTTGGGACCAGTGCAGACATGCATGGAGCTGTCCGCCACTGTAGTGCTGAAGTTGGGTCAGCCAGGAGGATATGCCGGGTTATCTATCCCAAGGGCCTACTACCCAAGCATAATAAAACTCATGGGCTGACTTTAAGATCATAGGGCATAGTTTCATAATGCAATAAAAAGCCTTGTGAGGTCATAGGTTTTTGTTGTTTTGTTTATTGATGTGTCTCCTGTGCCTGACACGTAGTAGAAAACAATACATTTCTGTTGAATGGGGAAATATAAAATCAGGTGTGTGAGCTCAGTTTTCCTTTATAAAGCAAAGAACAAGGATTTTTGAAATATGTTGCTAACAAGAAGTCTACTGCAGTAGTTTGTTCCTCTCCAATATTTTGGCACCTGGCTTCTGAAAAGGTGGGGAATGAGGGGCCACAGGGTCTTCTGCTCACCTGAGAGCAGCTGCTGTCAACGACCCCCCACCCCCCCAGCAGGACTAGCCCAGAAGACTTTGCCCAGGGCTGGCAATCTTGGGACCTGAGCTGATGAGGTACAGGACAAGAGGGTTCCACTGGAAAGTCCTCACCAAAGGTAGAGGGGTCACTTTCTTTGTACATTTGACAAGGGTTTGGATACTTACCCTGCCATTTAATTTTTACAATTGGATTTTGTGATAAACAGCATCTATAAAGTTTAATCAGAATATGAATTGGAGTGCTTTTGCTTTGTTTTTAATCTTCACTACTCTTTCTCCCGTGGGTTGTAGATGGAAATCATTCAGTGTACTGGCTAGTGGCATAAAAACACATCCTTTTCAAAGAAGAGACTCTGTATAAGCTTAGAGTTTATTAAATTAGTATGTGGGATATGATTTCATCCAAGTAATAAAAGCTGCAGCTGCTTTTAAAGAAATGAAGTCGTATGGTAAACAGTCTCTGTCACCTGCAAGAATAATGTTAGTTAGAGGTTCAATCTTCAGTTCCGCCAGCGTGGGTGCTCTGTTCCAGGGAGGGGAAATCAGCCAGGAGACAAATGAGCCTTCCTGGCTCTCACACTGTACATGCCAGCTCTTCCTGGGCAGAGGCAGCAAGTCATGGATTTCATTACTGCGGTGCATTAAAGGCCGAGGAAAAAAATCCAATTTGCTCCTGCCTCAGTGACTTTGTGTTTTAATCAAGTGGATAAGAAAGAGTCATTAACTGATGCTCAGACTGATTAAAATTCCAGTGAGAAGGAAAAGAAACGAGGTTGCGACACAGCCAGAGAAGGTCACTTGTTCCGTGGCAGTCCTGAGTCCCTGAAGCCAGCAACGTTGATTGTTATCAAGATGTTGACTAAGCAGCCCCCTGCAGAGGTGGACAATGAGGAGCAGGTGGCCTGATCACAGTCCAGGCACTCAGGGGTCCTCGCTGCCAGGGCAGGCGCCTGCCCTTCCTGGAATGGTCCAGCCAGCGAATTATATGAATCCCCTTCTATGCACTGATAAAAACGTGTCCTTGTCCATGCACACTTGAGTCTTAGTTTAAGACCACAGGAACTATAAGAAGTGGCCACAGTAGTGATTATCCAGGTATGTTCAGGGCCATTGGAGGTGTGGAAGGAAACAGCAAATGCATTTGAAAGTGCTCTGAGAGCTGGGAGGTGGCACTCAAATTTAGAGTGCCTGTTATTGTTGTCATTACTATTTCCATCTCTGTCATTACTGTGATGCTGCCACTGCAACTGGGAAGTCTAGATTGCAAGGACTTTTCCACATGATTTGTCTGCTTGATGGGCAGAAACCAGAGGGGTAGGTGGGTAGTGGAGACCATTTCTGTGGCAGATTTCCCTTCCTGATTTACAGGCAGTTGTCCCTGGAGAAGTCTCAGGATCCCCTCCAGGGAAGAAGGAACTGTGGTCGCGCTGTGTCCGTGTGGAGGGCAGGCACTCGTGCCGTAGACCAGGGTGGTGACCTGCATTCTCTCAGTGCTCACTCCCTCACGCCTCTTCCTCACCCTTGCACTGTGCCTGCCCTGTGTCGGGTGCTGTTCTTCCCGATGCCACTTTCCCTGTCTTCCAGGAGGTGAGAGAGAGGAGCACCCACTCCCGATTCTGTAGCCATGCAGTTAGAACCGCCAAGGGCTGGTAATATCGGCTGCACCCGAGGGCGGGCCCTGAGGCACCTGTGCAGGTTGGAAAGGGGGGACAGACCCATGAAAACATGGGAAGGGCAGGCAATCTTTAGGGAGCAAGAAGAAATGATAAAGATTTGAAGCAGTTTGCAAAAAGCACAGACAATCCAAAAAATGTAAAAGAGGAACAAAAATATATAATAACCAACCAAGATGCAAATCAGACCCTGTAAGCAAGGTCAGTGGGAAGATTAAAATAAGGACATACAGACAATAGTATCCCACACACTTGCTGTAGCTGAAGTGAAGAATTTAGATTTTGTGTGGCCAGTACGGGGTATACAGGTGCTTGTCAGATCTCCATTTCCTGGGGGCAGAGAAATAGTCTGGTCAGCCTACTGGTATGATTTAGACAAAAGCAAAATGGACGTTTTTGCTTGCATGGTTGGATGTCATCTTGACAGAGTGCAAAGTTGCCCCCATCCCTTCCCCATGGCCAGAGTCTTTAATCCTTCCTGGCTAGGGGTTTTCAGTTTACACACACCTCAAGGGTTGAGATTGCCCTATGGTCATCCCCAGCAGGTAAAGGGGCACTTCTACTCCTAACTGGAGTCGTATTTTTTAAAAATAGCGTCCGAACACCAAGGTGATTACGACTGCAAAACCCCTCCCGTGCGGACTCGGCAGTGGCCGAGTGAGAGAGGGGTTGACAGCGAGTGCTGAGTCCACTCCAGCTTCCCCTGCTCGGGCCAGGAGGGGCCTGGGACAAGATGGCCATTTAGACCATCAGAGAGCAGGTTGTTGCAAGGAGGAAGAGCAGCACGCAGAGTGGGAAAGAGACAGCCACCCTGGCCGGAGGGGCGCTTGCCGCACTCTGCTCCAGGGGCAGCGTAGCCGTGCTTCCCAGCTTGGGCACATGGCAGTGTAGCCATGCTTCCCAGCTTGGGCACGTCTTGCGTTAAAGACAGCACCACAGGGACACTGTGCAAGAACAGCGGCCACGCAGGTCTCGGTGACTGTTAAATATACACTTGTGAGAACCTTCGGCAGTGCTAAAACATGGTTGATTCTTACATAGATCTGTTTCTTACTATAAAAGTAGTTCTAACTCATGGTAGTATCCTTTCTAATAGTAATAACTGAAAACAGCAAGCGCTCATTCAATGCCTGCTCCATGCCAGGCACTGTTGTATGTGCTTCCTGTATGTTAGCTCATGTGAGTGTCTCTGCACCCGTGCAGCAGGGCTGTGCTCACGCGGACACGGAACCTGGCATCGCCCAGGGGCACGAGGTGATGTTGCTGGGACCAAGCTGCTCTCCTGCCTCCATGCACACCCCCTCCAGGGCCAGAACTCAGAAACAACCTCAGTCGTGTGATATGAATCCTACTGGAACATTTCATGGACGTACAAACATAAATGAACGATACACCTAGTTTGTGCAACTTATATCTTTTCACTTAACAATACTCCTTGGATGGCTTTTCATGCCAGCATGTAGGACATTTCTCATTTCTTTTAAAAGGGGTACAATATTCCATTTCATGGATGTACCAAATTTATTTCATTATTGTACACCTTGGTTGTTTCCAGGTTGCATTTTTCATTATTATAAACAATGATAAAATGGTCTGTTTCTTTGTTAACCTTAAACATATCTCCAAAAATTTCTAGAGGTAGAACGACTAGGTCCAAAGGCAAATGTTTTTAATAGTTAATAGATATTGCTAAGTCATCCCCTATATAGTTTGCAAACATTTATACTTCTACTTGTTTTCCTGCTTCTCCATACTCAGGGTGGCACATGGTATGTTTTATTAAATGACAATGTCATATTTTTTTCCGTTCATTTAATGACTTCTGGTTTCTACACCAAATCAAGGACTAGGGTGTCTGAATCACCAAAATGCTCTCCGGGATCTCTGATGCCGTTTTGGTTGGGGGTTTTTCAGAGGGTGGGCAGGAGCTCTGTGGGGAGACGAGCCCTTGGCCCATTTACCATCCAGAGGCTGGAGGACCCATTTATTACACATCCTCTTCTTTTCTGAAGCCCAAGAGCAGAACTATGGCAGGCATCTCAGGGAGAAATCGCTCTGTTCTTGTCTCTGCAGGCATGGGGGGAGAGGGGCATAGTTGCCTGGCCTTTCTGTTGGCCAGATTTTCAGTCTGTCAAGAAGCCTCCCAGGATCAGACAGCTGGCTTGGTTAGCACCCTGATAATGGCTCCATGTTTTAGCAGTAGACTCACATTAGCCAAGCTACCAAGACTGATGTATAAAACCAGAAGGCTGATTTATTTAATTCACAGTGAAGACTCTGGTACGGCTGGCACTGAGCCTAGAGGGTTTGGAGTTGGCGAGATCAGCACACGTTGTGTCCTACACGAGAAGTTGCATGTGTGAAGTTCACTTGGAGAGCCTGAAACCCAAAGCTGGTTGAGCTGGGTAGTCAATGGCTAGCCAAGCTTAGTGTTTATTTCACAACGGGATCCTCTTGATGCTGGAAAGGGAAGGGCAACCAACCAGCTGGGGCCTTTCAGTGGTGTGGAGTCTCCTGGGTCTCCCTTTCCTTCTGCCTCCTTTCTCGCCTCCCACAGGCATGCTGTGCTGTCCTTCAGCTGCGCTAACACCTGCTGAGTCAGGTTCAGTGGGCCCCTGGCCTGGGAGCTTCTGTTCTGCAAGGTGATTCCAATCTCTCCATCCTCCCCGTCACAGGTGCTACAGACCGCATGGCGTCACCCTCAAGGGCTGTTTCTATCTCTAAGTTATTGGGGGATCCTTCAGGTAAAAATGTCAACCAGAGCTGGGGGTGGGGGTGGGGAGGTCAGAGCAAGGAAACCAGTGTGAATAACTCAACGACCTGCCCCACCAAAAGGCTGCTGTGCCTGTGTTGGCTATTCATGGACAAATTCCCTTTCCTATGATGACCTCATAGTGATGTAAAGTCCTCCCTTGTAGGGAAGTTTGAAAATCATTGTGAGTGTCGACAGCACATTCGCAATCTCCCTGCAATGTCGGGGAGCTGGGAGCCCAGGCAGCACAAGGCTAAAGAACGGGGTGATTTAATGAGAAGGGGACAGGGCCTGGCAAGGAGGGGGTGGCTCCAGGCGCTCTGGCCAGGCTCGGCTGGGACGGGAGGGGTGAGGGACCAGGAAGATATTCCTGGATCGTCCATCAGGATTCACCGGGAGAAAGCTGACTTTATGCTGAGACTTGTCAAATATGCTCAGATGTTTACTTTCCATGATTAAAAACCCATTTTAATTTTCTCTGTGATATTCTGCCCTTCAACAGATTAGATAACCTGATTTTAAGGGGATACATTTCTATCCCCATTGGAAGCCTCCGCAAAGCTATTTTCATTTTCAATTAAAAAAAAAAAGGAAGTGGTTCATGCGTACCTTTCTCCCCCTTCTTCTTCTGAATTATCTGTGCTGTAAGGCAGGTGTCTCTATTCAACATCACCTGGGATCTGTCTAGACTGTGGCCTCAGCTGACGTCATCGCCCCTCACTGTGGCTCCCTAAGATGGTCTGACAGGTGACTTCACAGCCACGGCGCCTGCCGTTCATTACAGAAATGAAACAGGGCTTCGCCTTCCAAGGAGCGTGTTGTTAGCACAGCCAGGCAGCTCGGTGCTTTTGCATCTTATTTATTTTACAGAGTTCAGTGTTTCTCTCTTTAAATCATTTGCAGGGTCCCTGTAAATGCTTTAACGAGAACATGCCTTTTCTTCTAAAGCTGGATTCTGTTTTCAACTTAACAAAAGCGAACTTCCTCTGTGCCCATCCTGCTCCCCACCCCTCATGGAACGAACCCCGGCCACGGCAGGAAGAGTGACAGTCTGCGAGGGGCGCCCGGTCTTAGCCAGCCTTTTTGCTTCTGAAATTCCAGTAGAAATTGTATCTTAATAATAATAGCTTTAGATGTATTCCCCAAATTCTGAGAAAAATCATGTTTTTATTTTCACTTCTGTAGTGGTAAATCGTGAAATATTTAAGAAGCTCTCTAAGATGACTTTTTGAACATTGTAATCACAAGAATAAAAACTCTTCCTACTTCTTTTACTTTTGATGCAGAGACATTAGTATACCACAGCAGCTACCCTGCGTCTTTAAGGCTACCAGTGCGCCCAGCCGTTTTCATCAGCACAGAAAATGATATTTAGTTTGTGTAGAATCATAACAATTCACTTATTTAGCCCAAGAATTCATAGCATGGGTTGGCCACGCCTAAATATTTAATTATGTCTGGTGTTTACTGCAAGGGAAAACTTCAGATACCTAAGGTATGTTCCTGTTTGCTGTTCTGTCCTTACACTGATGGTTCCAGAAGGATTTTGGAGTGGATCAGCAGCATTAACGCAGGAAAAACCTGTTTTTTTTTTTTTTTCTTCTGAATCAGACAACCTGGAAGGAAATGTAAAAGTTATGAACTCAAACGTGAAAATATAAAAAGTAAAATGTTCACCGTACAACTCTGCCTTCTACCTTCTAGCCTGGGCTGCTGGCGTGGCCCAGCGGGGCTCCGCTCCCGCCCGTTCACCCAGCTGCGGGCAGATCGCTGGCCTCGAAGCTGCTTTCTAGCCACATGCAGCCCTGTCCCCGGGGTTCCCACAGCTCACAGTGGCTCTTTCCGTGTCCCTACCTTAGCACTCGGGGCTCCCGTACCCCTTCCGAGCTTCCCCCACTCACGCTGACCCTGCACTGCCTCACACGGCAGGCGCTCGGCCAGCCCCGGCCCGTCCCACCCAGTCCTGCCTGTGGCATCTGCTGCTCCCCAGAGTCTGCTCAAAGCCTCTCTCTGCCCACCTCCACAATGCCACCCTGTTCCAGCTGCCCTCCAGGGGACCCCAGCACGCGACTGTGTTGCTATAGTCTCTCCCCTTCCTGACACACACATGCATATACATACATGTAAAGTAATGGTCCGGGCTTTCAGTTACCCAGCTCAAAGTCTGGACACTACTCTGCACAGAGTGACCATGTGCTATGGACTGAGTTGTGTCCCTCCAAATTCGTATTTTGAAGGCCTAACCCCAATGTGACTATATTCGGAGATAGGGATTTTAGGGTAAAGGTTACATGAGATGGCAAGGGTGGAGTGCTGATCCACTAGGATTGGTGGCTTTTATAAGAAGGGAAGAGAGAGGGATCTTTCTCTCTCGCCCTGCACACACGTGGAGGAAGGGCCACGTGAGGACACTGCGAGACGGCGGCCGTCTGCAGGCCAGGAAGACAGCCCTGGCCAGAACCTTGCCACACCCACACCTGATCTCAGACTGCCAGCCCCAGACCTGCGCGAAAATGAATTTCTGCCGTTCAAGCCACTGTCTGCAGCGTGTGTTCCGGCAGCCGGAGCTGATGGATGCACCAAACATAGCGCAATCACGCGACGTTCGCTCAATGAGTAGGGACTCTGTGCGCTTGGGAAGAAGTTATTTATTCCCACAATTAGATTTGGGCAGCAACAATAACGCAGAACACGGTTTCTGAGACTCCAATTTCTTTCCCTTTGCTACAGATGAGTTTGACCTTTAGCGGCACTGGCTCGCAGATTGCTCAACATCGCAAGGTCTGTGATGAAGCTGTAAAAATAATTCAAAGGATTTGTTTTTCTAACCCTGGCTCTGTCCATCTGATTACATTGTAGCCAATATTTGCTGCAATCCCTGTGGACAAAAAATTGTTCATAAACTACAAAGAAATTGCACAGCCGTGGAAGATATCGGCTTGTTAAATGGGCCATGTTTCCCCTCTCAGCCATGGAGACCCGTTAAACACTGCTGTGCTTAAAAAAAAAGAGAAAAGAGAAAAAAAAAAAAAAAGGAAGGGGAGGGCCTTCCACATACTGAAGAAACACTGTTGAGAGCTGAGTTTTCAGACCGTTCATGTGAAATTCCCTCCTGCTGAGGATTTGCTGCAATGGGGTGCCCTGCGAGAAGCTCCTTCTCCCAGTCGGGATCCTCCTGGAGAGCATGTCGGTGAATAAAAACAGCGCCGTCAGCGCCGGCACTCGCCCACCCTCCAGCTGGGATCGATCCACCCTGAAGGCAGAAAATGTGGCGATCACCAGCCACCTGTCAGCAAGGTCAGTGTCCTTCCCTGGACACGTTGCTCCTCCAGAGGGCGTGACCCAGACGCGCGCCCGCTGTCTTGCTGGGTGAGGGCGCGCAGGAGGGGCGCACTGACCCTGAACGGTGAGAAGGCGTAGAGCTGCCATGCGGCTGTCAGCGTCCGGCAAGGAGCAGGCCACCGCAGGGTCACCACCGCAGGGTGGCCACCACAGGGTCCCCACCATCTTCTGTATGAGCCAAGGAGCCCAGTGTGCAAGTCACGCACACGTCTCCCCTCCCGACACCCCCCCTTCCACCCCTCTCACGAGTCCTGATCAATGCCGCCCTGGATCAATGCACCACCCTCTGTCACGGTGGCCCGGTGGCTCCCGGGTTACTAAAGGAAGACCCAGACCAGCTTTAGAGTACTTTATTTTTGCCTATTTGGACTCCATAGGAGCGGGGAAAACTTTCACCTCTGGTTTGTCTCAAAAAAGAACATTCTAAATAAAGAAAGACACCCTTTCCCTGTGCCTAACTCTACAGTGGAATTCAGTTGAACTTACACTCCGTCCGGAGCACCTCATTTGGGTCCTGGCCGGTGTCCATGGAAATGAACCTGACTCCACCTGTGCCCTCTGCACCAATGGCAGAAGCAGCCACAAATGCCCCCACGTCCCCTGGTGCTCCCTCCTGGGTGCTCCCCACTGGCCATTCTCCATCAGCACCTGCATCTCTCCTGGGGTGGGAGACGTTCTTGGTGACTCTCCAGACGCTCCTCTGTGCTCAGTTCTGAGGTCACGAGAGCCTCACCTTTCCTGCCAGCTGGGGAGGCTGCAGAGGCCCCCGGAGGACCTGCGCCCAGTTCCACTAATTCCGAAAAGGGCTCCGGGGTCCTCGCCCCAACTCCTGCTTCCTGGGCCGAGGGGCCCTTCTGGCGCCTCACATATGTGTGATCCTGATCCCAAGTAGTATAACGTCTCCCTAAATAAAAGGGCCAACGAGCCTTGACAGAGAGAGTTCGTGTGCAAGCTTTAGAATAAAGGCCTGCTCCCCGTGCCCAGTGCGCGTTTGCCCACCTCCTTGGAGAGGCATTTCGGGTCTGGAAATATTTGCGCAGAGGTCTGGGTCTGGGGGCTGCAGTGAGGGACAACGCAAGGCGCACACCACTAGGAAAAGCTCACTCCTCTCGAAGCTCAGAATAGTCACGCACGACTCCATCCCTTAGGGAGACTGGCCACCACCACCTCCCTCCACCCAGAAGGGGACCGTGACCCCAGAGGACACCACAGCACCGCCCCTTGGCCTCCTCTAATTGCTCCCTCTGGGCAACCAAACCTGCATCCTGAGTGTTAACCTGGTCCCCAGCGAGGGCGCCCTCTGACAGCTCTTCAGCTGCTGTCCCCTCCCACGCCCAAGCCCTCTGCACGCTGTTTCCAAAACGCTGACTGCTATGCAGGTAAAAGAAGAGAAGAACAGAGGGGTGAGTGGACAGTTCAGTTTAAAACAATGAAACCGCCTCGAGCCCTCTGGCTGGTGCAGGAAGGGATCGTGCTTGGTAGAGCGGCCTGAAAGTGGCTTAGCGCCATCTGCCCGCCGGAGCCCTCACGGACGGGCCCGGCCCTCTGCTGACCTGGGCAGCCACTCTCTGAGATTAAACGGTGACCGCTGTGTGCAAAGCAACTGGGCCGACAGTGACACTCCAGCCCTGCTCCTTTGAGTCCTCTGTCCCTCTCCTCCTCCTGACTGTGACTCATAGAAACTGTGGAACTTTGAGGAAATGCGAGACCAGCTCCTCCACGGTCATACACAGGCTTTCCGCGGGGAGCTTGGAGAGCCCGAGCTGCGGCCCAAGCCAGGAGCCCGTGACCCCGGAGAGGCTGCTGAGCAGCTTCCTGGCCTCCCCGGTCCTGGGCTGTGCGTCTCTGCACGCCCCTCACAAAGCGGCGTTTGCGGCGGTGACATCATCACTACACTATTATTGTTCTCAGCTTACAACCCCTCGCTGTGTGCCTCCCGCATTCATAGAGAGAATAGAGCGATCTCCACCACGCTATAAATTCCTCTGCTCTCATAGAAGGGTTTAATCAAGCCGCTCCATCTGTTCTTGTTCCCAAGATGGTAACAAAATCATTTTTTTGCCTAAAAGAAATAACTTTGGAGGAAAGTCCTGTATATATTCAAAACCCATTTTAATTATTTTGTATTTTACCAGAAAGTTCTCAGAGTTGTATTTAGTTGGTTTCAGGGATCGTGAGCAGTTCTGAATCCTGCCGTGCTGAGGTTGGTGGGTCCGCTCTCTGAGAACCTGGGGGCTCGTGCCCTTCGCCAAGCCCGGGAGGGCCCATTCTGGGCCCGACTTGGTGTCGCCTTCTGAAGAGAGGGCCGGGTCTGAAGGAATCGATGCATGCCTTAGAAGTAGCTGAGCACTCGGAGGAAAACTGACTCAAAGACGAACCTGGTGCCAGGGAGACAGCACGGCTCCGGGAGCTCGCCACCCGCAGGCGAGGAGATGCTCTGAGCAAGGGAGCTCCTTCTGCCACACCCGACACCCGCCCTCAGCACCCCGGAGCAGTCACCTGCACTCAGCGGCTCGGACACGGGAGCGGAGCGGCGGATCGTGGTTCCCGTGCCTCGGTGGGAGTGAGATGCTGCTCTGCACCGCAGCGGGCCCTGCGTGTGTCCACACCCACGCTGGGCCCGTTCTGTGTTTCTCTTCAAGACTCCTGTATTTCTTTTTCTGCTACACAGACAGCCTGCATGCTTTTTTGTCCAAGAATATTTTAGCTGCACTTTATCCCCCACTAGGGTCTGATTGTTTGTGTCCCCCCCAAAATTCATACTCCCAAGCTGACGGTGTTAGGAGGTGGGGCCTTTGGGAGGTGATGTGGTCATGAGGGTGGAGCCCCCGTGAACGGGATTAGTGCCCTTGTAAAAGAGGCCCGAGGGAAGCCCCTCCCCCTTCTGCCACGGGAGGGTGGAGTGGGAAGGCAGCCGTCTATGAGGATGCGTGTCCTCCCCAGACACGCTCATCTTGGAACTCCAGCCTCTAAATCCATGAGAAATAAATTTCTGTTGTTCATACGCCACCCGGTCCGTGGTGTTTTGTTACAGCAGCCCAGACAGACTTAAGACGCTTCTACGTGTTGCTTATTACCTAAGCAATGATATTTTGCTGGCCACTTAATGCCAGACGGGAGAGGACACCTGAGTGACTGCCTTGTAGCTGCGAGGCCTGGCTGCTCTCTGGGCGTGCGGGGAACCGCAGGATGCTGAGGCGCTCAGAGCAAAGGTCTCACCACGCTCAAGAGTGCAGGTCCCAGGAGGGAGCTGAGTCTCCCCGTCTGTCCACGTGCTTCCTGCAGGCTGTGTCATGGGGTGCCGGCGGTTCTGGGACTGGGAGGCGTGGAGGCGGGTGGGAGCGGGCACAAGCGGATGTTTTCAGTATGTTTACGCGGTGAATGATGCCCGCAATCAAGCTCATTCACACGCCCCCCCCGCACAGTTACCTTGATTTCCGTGGTGAGGACTCTTAGGAGAGAAGGAGCTCCTGCCATGTGCAGCCACAGGGGTGCACTGGGGGACAGGATGCTCAGTGGAATAAGAGACGCAGAAGGACAAATATTGCGTGATCTCCCTCAGATGTGGAACCTAAAATGCCACGTCCTTCTTGACTGAAGACCTTGGCCTTGGCTCTATCAGCCCCCCTCTCCTGGGGGTGTCCTGTGCTCTCCTGAGACGTGGAATATCTTAGACACGCTGGTTGCTCTGCCGAGCCCCCCCATGGCCACCTGATGGGCTACCTGGGCCTGTTTTCCGGGCTCACACTGGACTCCCCACTTTCCACAGCTAGCCCAGTGTGTCCCAGCCCTTCTGTCCCCTTTTCTCTGGCTTGCATGGTCCTGTCTGGCGTCAGAGCCTGGCCTTCTCCCCCGCCCTGTCGCTCTGCAGCCCGAACGTGGGTCCTGAGAATAGTCCTGGCTCAGAATAGGCCTGGAAAAAAAATCGCCCAGTCAGAACCTCAAATCACAATTCAGCAGGTTGCTTACTGAGCACAAAACTGGAGCAAAAAGAGCTGGGTATTCTTAAGGGAGGCTTCCAGCGTGCGGTGGCAGCAAGAGACATTGTTCTTTCCAACTCTGGGGCTATTTCCAGAAAAAGACCTGGGAAGGGCCCTCTAAAATTGGGGCATCCACCCTCCCAGACAGGCCGGGTGAGTCTGAACGCACACCTCCCTCTTCTCCTCCTTTTAGAATATTCCTATCATTCTCCAAAGGCCTCCGTAATTACAGCATTATGCATTGCAGGTTTCCAGATTGCATTTAATCTTTTATTAGTTCCATTTGCATCACTTGCTTCCTGATGAGATTTTGAGGAGGTGCCTTAATCTCATCAGAGATGTATTTACAGATCTTATCCTCAGAAGGATTGCTTCTGGGAAGATTTCTGCAGATGAGTGACTCTAACCCCCTAAGTCCTGGGTTTTTGATTGAGAGCCGTGCCAGCTGACCCACGTTCACAGCCTGGGCGGGGACACACTCTCCCTCCCCCTTGGGGCTCATAGGACTGCTCCCCTCACCCCGCTTTCCACTCCCAAGGCAGGTGAGGCTTCTTCAGGGCTGGTCTCTGAGTCTTCTGGCCAGGAAGGACCCCTGAGAGTGACCGCCAGAGCACTGCCATCCTCCCTCCCTAGTGCTCAGCAGCAACCATTTTACCCACTTTTGCGGTCTTATTAGGGTAATATATTAGTGTCATAGGGCTGCCATTGCAAAATATCATAACCTGGGTGGCTTGGAACAGCAGAGATGTATTGCCTCACAGCTCTGGAGGCCACAAGTCCAAGTTGAAAGCGTCTGTGGGGCCAGACTCTCCCCAGAGGCTCCAGGAGAGGCTCCGTCCAGCCCTCTCCCTGAGTTCTTGGTGGCCCCAGGCATCCCTCAGCTTGTAGAATCGTCACTCAGACCCTCTGTCTTTCACACGGCTGTCTTCTCCCCAAGTCCTCACGTCGTCTTCCTCTGTGTGTATGTGTGGTGCCCACAATTTCCCTTTTTTAAGGACACCGGTCATACTGGATGGGGCCCAAGCCCTAAGGCCGTTGGGCCTTATTTGAACTTACTTGACTGTCTTGTTGTGTCTTCATTTCCAAATAAGGTCACATTCCCAGGTGCTGGGGGATCAGACTCCGCAAACTCTGGTGTCTTAATGATGTCACTGAGCTCGTTTGTTGTTACTTTCGGGAGGTGCCCCGAGCCTTGCACACAGACCGGCACAAAGGGAGTCAGGTGGCCTGTGACCAACCAGCACAGAGCGCAGGAGTGTGGACCCCCTTGTGCAGCGGAACATTCAAGAACAACTTTTGACTCCCCCGAAACTTAACCACCAGTAGTCTCACCGATAATACTCATAGTCAGTTAACACATATTTTGTATGTTATATGTGTTAGATACTGTATTCTTACTATAAAGTAAGCTAGAGAAAAGGAAGTGTTATTAAGAGCATCATAAGAGAAATATATTTACTGTCCGCTAAGTAGAGTGGATCATCATAAAGGTCTTTGTCCTCATTGTCTTCATGTTGAGTGGGCTGAGGAGGAGGAGGAGGAGGAGGAGGAGGAGGAGGAGGAGCGGGTGGTCTTCTTGTCTCAGGCATGGCAGAGGTAGGAGAAAATCCACAAATAGATGGACCTGCACAGTTCAAACCCTTGTCCGAGTGTCGACTGTGCTAACTGGCTGTCTGGTGAATGAATGAGTGAATGAGTGACAGCCACCTAAGATCAGCCCATCTCCCCTCCCAGCCCATGCACACCTGGTAACCTTCACCACAGAACTGCTCCCAGGAAGCTGGGGTGGCCTCACCACACAAGAACCAGGCAGAACAGCCAACTGCCCAGCCTTCCTTTCCAGTCCCCGTGCCTGAGAATTTGAGTCTGTAGAAACCCTCTATGAATTTGCTCTTCTCTTCCCTTTCTCAGATTAATGCGCAGAGGAAAGCACTGGGAACAATAGAAAAAGTGTGGTCTTGGGAAAGGGTTGTAGGGCCAGATCTAGCAAATAAAAATATAGGATGTCCAGGCGCATTTAAATTTCACAAAACATTGCATGAGACGTACTTATACTAAAAAACATTCCTTGTTTGTATGAGCTTCAGACACAGCTGGGCCTCCTGTGCTGTGTCTGGCAGCCCTGCTGTGGTGGGCACCCAGGTGGAGGCTGGGTCACGGAGAGCTGCAGCAGATCATCCAGGGGCTGAGGAGGGAGGTAGGAGCGGGGACTCTGAGGGAGGAAGGTGGGGAGGGCAGAGGCGCAGGTAGATATGCTGTGGCTGTTTTTGTCTTTTATTCTGCTTCTCTTCGCAGGTACAGACAGCTCCCAGGTACCTCTCCACTTGCGACCTCCCCCTCTCCTGCACCATTTCTCTCCTGCTGCCTCTTTGCTTCCTCTGGGGCAGTGGTCTGCCTCACACAGTAAACAATGTGTCCTTGCACAGTTCTTAAACGTAACCACCAACTTAACAGTGGCAGTGGTGTTTTCTGCTCCAGTCTCTTTCTGTAGGCAACCGCCCTCACATCAGATGCCCAGGATTGACCCTCTGACCTCCAAGGCCGTGTCCCCACTGTGAATGGACTTCTCAGGGTGGATGACTGCAAGTTTTCCAGACTCAGGGCCAATCGGTCTCTTTCTGGCAAGATGACTAGGCTTATTGTTCTTCTCATCTACAAAATGGTGATAACAATAGGCCAACTTCATACATTGTAAAGATTAAATTCAATATCTCAGTGAATGCATCATGAAAATGGCATATAGTAAGCAGTCAAAAATGTTAGCTATAATAACCATCATGTTCATCACCACAGTTCCATTATTGTCATTACCATCACTACCACAACCATCATCATTACCATTATCACCACCACTATCACCTTCATCATCACCGTCACCATCATGATCATCACCATCATCATTAGCACCATCATAATCATCATCACCATCACCACCACCAGAATCATCACCATCATCACCATCATCACAATCATCACCATCACCACCACCACCACCATCACCATCATCACCATCATCACAATCATCGCCATCACCACCACCACCATCACCATTATCACCATCACCATCATCATCACCAT